>JASDQU010307680.1:329041-348372 GCA_032191745.1 Picea mariana
ATAGGGGGATATGATTCCACAAGAGAGGGGGATTGAGGGGCTAAGTGTTTATTCCTATTCTAATTACCCTTTTTGTCTAAGGGAGGGGATCTGTTACGTGAGCTTATTGGGGAAGGCCGAGAGGTTCTTGATTCCCCCCGAAATTACTTAAACCCACCACTGGTCTAATGGGGGGGGTTGGTCGTTGGCTCATTTTCTCCTTCACTTCTGCATTCACACCATTCTATCCCTCACACACTTTCATGCACGCACCTCCATGCACCCACTTACCCATTCATTTGATCCATCTGTCATCTGTGTCTTGGCTCGGGGAAAGGAAGTCAAATTGCTGAGGATTAGCCACAGGATAGTTTGTTGTAGTGGTTGTTGGTGTGATCTAGCCATGACCTGATGTCGCATGTCTGAGATCCGTTGGCCTGTGTCTAGTGTTGCTCACAGTTGCGAGTCCTGAAAGTTCCATCATTGAGATTCTGGACCAGTTTCCCTGGAGCCTAAATAAGAAGAAGGACTGCCTGAGGGACTGCATGGAAGACAAGGGTGGAGGTTCATTCTCTCGAGTGGTGCAAGCTGGGTAGAAGAGAGATGGGTACTTGGATTGTTGTGAGAGCTAGGAAGCCTGTGAGACCTTGGGTGATGACTGGTTTAGGAATCCAAGTAACACTTTGGAACCGTCCTTGTAGATTCATAGCCCTATCTCGGGGGTGACATTGTTGTTGAGATTTGGAACAATAGTGTCTATGGTTTGGTGGAGTGTCCTTGGTCTGCAGCCAGTTGGTGTCATATTTCATAAAGATAAGTGCTCTCTATTATGGTATCATTTACATGTATATGAATGTATTTCTGTTGTGTATACTTAATTATTGTTTATTTGAATCTTTAGACTATGCATGCTTGTTGGATATTGCTGTGCATGTCATTAAAGTCTTTTATTTTATGCATCCTTAAATTTTAAAAGGTATCTGTAAGAGAAAGAAGTCCAAGGGCAGGCTTGAAGGTAGCATGCCCCGGCCTGTGGGTGGCTAGGTATGTTACAATAACCACAAACTAAGACACTGGAACCATTGTAGGTGATACTCGTGCCTCTAAGATATTGAAGCACCCGTTCCCAATTCCCTTTACCTAGATTTTCCATGTGTCCATCAAAAACACCAACTACATGTGGAATATCTAGTCTTGAACATTCCATAAAAAACATCAAATTTCTTATTGCACTGGTATACAGTATACGAGATATACAATTCCTTTCTTCCTTACTACCATGACATAAACTTGAAGAAACCTTATAATGGAAAGATAAAGTGATATATAATAGTTTCACAATGTTCATACTGAAACTCATCAGTACCTTCTCCATGGAATTTTTTTGTGATAACCACAACTTACCATTATTCCCATCTCTGTATACTTCTATGCCCAAGATTTGTTTTGTTACTCATCGATCCTTCATCTGAAATGTTATGTCCAAATGATCCTTTAACATGCTAATCTCAATCATTCTTTGGATTGAAACAAACATATCATTAAAAAATAACATCAAGATAATGAATGTACCATAAACACAATGGTTACAGTCATTTCTTGAAAAAAATTGGCTTACCATGAAGAAATCAAACATCTTGTACAATTGTCTGGGTACCTTTAAGCCATACAATGATTCCCTAATCTTTCAAACAAATCTCCCTTTGTGATCCTAAACAAATTTTGATTGTTCCATGTACATGTATCTGCTAATGATGATTTTGTGGGTAGTAGGATCCCACAATCTACATCTCTTAACTTCATCACCATAACCAATAGAGATATAACACTTGCAGAAATTCAAAGATTGTAATTTTGGAAGTAACTTATGGTTTACCAGTATCTGCAACCTCTTATTTCTCATATGGCCTAGTGGTTGATGTCATAAGTAAGTAGATGCACTTGCATCCATAGATACCACAATTTCTTCACTTATTTCAGTATTAATTTCTTGCTTGTAAAGATTCTCAATCTTTGTAGCCTTCATTACCACCAAATTTCCCTTGGACACTTTCAGTGCTCCACCTTAACTTGTATATATATACCCATAAGAATCCAAAACTCCCAAAGAAATCAAATTCTTTTTAAGTTCTGGTACATGTCTAACATATGTTAATAATCTTACAATACCATCGAACAACTTAATTTTGATGCTCCCAATTCCAACAGTTTTACAAGAAATATCATTTCCCATAAAAAAAACACTGTCATATATAGATTTGTAAGATGAAAAGCAACTTCTATGTGAACACATGTGATGGGAAGCACCAGAATCTAACAACCATTCTTCTTGATATTGTGAGATACTACAAATAAATAAAACTTCATCAACCATACCCAAACTTCATTTAACTAGATTTGCTTCCGTTTTGAAGTCATCCTCAGATTCTTTCATTTTCCAACAATATTTATTGAGATGTCCTAATTTTTTATAGTACCAAATCTTCCCTTACCCTTTTTGACCTTTGACTTAGCCCTGGATGTTCCACTTGAATCCTCCCCACTTTTTTTGGACCGACCTCTAGCCACCATTGCTTCCAGTGTTGAGGTTTCTAAACTAGATTTTCTCTACACCTCCTCGGACAACAAGGCTCCCACAACATTATCATATTCAATGGTGTCTATTGTGATAAACCACATAGATGTGACTAAGTGATCCCAATATTCAGGCAATGAGCACAATAGCGTGATTTTCTTGTCATCGTCATCGTATTTTACATCCATACTAGTTGATTGACAAATCAGAGTATTGAAAACATTTAAATGATCAACAATTTTTGTACCTTCTTTGATGAATAAATTGTACAATTGTCTCTTCAAGTAGATTCAATCAATCAAGGATTTCATCATATAAAGACCCTCCATTTTGCTCCATAAACCTGTTGCTATCTCCTCTCCAACAATATTAAAAAACACATCATCTTCCAGACACAATCGAATGGTACTGAGATCTCTCACATCCAAATCTTCCCAATCCTTGTATGTCATATCTACTAGTCTCTTTGTCTTTCCTGCCAATGCCTTATGCAGAACTTGTTGCACCAACAAACCTCTTATCTTAAGCTTCCATAACTCAATCTTATTTTTCCCATTAAATTTCTCCACCTTAAACCTTTAACCGGCTCCTTGTCCTCCACAAGTAAGTTGGACAGAGGGTTTTTCAACCTCCACAGTATCCAACGCTCCAGCAAAGCCCCTCTACCTCCACAAGTAAGTTGGACAGAGGGTTTCTCAATCTCTGTGGGCTCCAACAAATTAGACAGAGAAAAAAAAATGGTGTACGACCCTCCTCTGGCCTTTATCTTCTGCTAGAGACCTCCTCCACTTCTACTCACGAACCAATGAAAGTCTGAACCTTTGGCTCCAGATTTGGTATGACCTCCTCCTCTTCTACCCACGAACCAACAAACAACCAAACCCATGGCTCCAGATTTAACGCTCGAATCATTTGAACTCTTGGCTTTGAAAATAACCACTACGGACCTCTCCTCATGGACAGAGCTAATATGCTCTTTCTTCCTCCGTGCGCGAATGAATTTGTCGGTTTTCCTCACGAACAGAGCTGCAAACCTACTTCTCTTCCTTCTTTGTGCACTGATTCCCAATGACCGCTTCAATTTCTAATACCACATGATGAGCAGCGAAAACAAATCAGAAGAATTTAATGGAAAATACACAAGATACAACAATTTTACGTGGTAAGACCAGGTAAACATCCACGGGACAATGGCTGTCAGTATTTGTTTATTGATCAAAACAAGAGATTACAATAAGCTTAGCAACAGACTTACTACTTATCATCACTTTCTTTTTGCCTCTACAAGTTACAATTTATAACAGTGCTTCCACCGACTGAGTTAATTTTCTAACCTCCAGATCCAATTATTGGGTTAATAAGTTGAGATATGGTTGAAATATTGTTGAACCTCCACCTGCGATTGTCACCCGTTCAACAATTCTAAGGTTTCATCTGTCTTTCTGGAAGTTCTAGTGATAAACAAGAAAAATTAATGTTGTCTTTTACTGTTTTTCACATAAATTGCTCTCGTGTCTCAGTTGTGTTCTTGTTACTTATGGGAGTCATTAGTAGTCAATGAATAGGTTTTTTTAATAGAATTAATTGCAGATTTTTGTACAAGATGCTACTATGATTATTATGAAATGTAGGTTCTTCTGGCTTCTACTATCAACAATAAAATGCAGCGGGGTCCCCTTCACCCACATCTGTGAATGAAAACAGTTCTCCCCCTCTTCAGCATCTGTTAGTTCTTCTGGTTGAATTGTTGTGATCACGAAAATAGCAGTGGGGTTTGCGTCGATGATCTATCTTTTACCAGTATTTTCAGAATAAGATTCTAAATCAGGGTTCGGCTCCTTTTCTTTGATCTCGACCACCAATCACTGTTTTGAGAGACATTCATTGGTGTTGTGCCAGGGGATTTTGTGGAAATCGCACCATTTTCTAGTGTCCTTCTTTGTCTTCCTGTGGCCCTTCTTTTCCTGTGGCTTGGACTAGTTTTCGGAAGACTGTTTGTTAGGGTCGTCTTTGTCATACTTTGGTTGTTGTGGATTTGCAGACCCAAACTCTCGTTTGTTCTAGTGCTAAAATTTCTTCTCAACTTTAACATCATATCGATAATCAACACTGAGTGATGAGATGTCTAGAAAATCCATTTCAATCTGGATGTATCTGTGTAGAGCCCCACGATATTTCAGAACCAAATTTCGTTCGGAGTCTTTGATACCTAGCTTGGTGCGCAAGGTATGGAAGGTATTGGTGAACTCCGTAACTTCTTGGCCCCTCTCTTGTCGCAGTGTGGTCCAACTCATGTACTGGTCCTCATAATTTCCAACAAGGTAATATTGTTCCTTTACTGCATCCACAAAAAAATCCCAAGTGGGATCGGCCCCATATATTCCAAACTTCTCTATGGAACTTTGATCCCAATAAGTTTCCCGCCAATGTTTGACATGGGGGAAAGATTTAAGGAGTGCAAAGGTGATCTTTTTTTTGTTGAAAAAATTGTGAACAACGAAATAACCTTCTAGCAGATTTAACCATTTGTCTAGGGCTTCTGCATCTATCTATCCTTCAAATACAGAATATCAAAATTAACTTGTACCTTGAAAGGCAAGGTTCCTCCAAAGTTTTCACTTGATGAAGATGTGTCTGCTGCTATCGACAGAAGTTGAACGATGTGGGAAAAATTCTCCATCATTTCGTCCCTCTACCGCGTGAGAGCTTGCTCAAGCAACAGATTGATAGGATCGTCTGCTCCGTCATTTTTATTTTCTTCCACCATTGATGGTTTCTTGGGTGTGCAAGAGAGATTGTCCTAAAATGAGACAAGATAGAGACCCAACTTGCTATACTTGGACCTCGTCGGGGACATGCACTGAAAAAATGATCAAGAACAGTCTACTCTGATGCCACTGATCCGAATTATTTTTGGCACAAAATGAGAGCAGATATATAATAAATAAATGCACAGAGATATCGTGGATATCTAATAATATAACATAAATGTATCAGATATGCAAACATAAACATAGAGATACAGTAATACACGATTTCTATTAATAAAAGAAATGTACAGAGACTGTAAAATACAGAGTGAAAGACTCGCCAGAATGGTGGCAGCTTATCTCTGAGAAGAGATGTGACTGCTACTCGCATTCGGAAGAAGATTATTACAATGAGGCTTTGAAGGACCTTTTACAAGAAACAGGAATTCCAAAAACCCTATACATCCAAAAACCTAACCCTAGGAGATGAAGTGCAAAAAGTCATGTGAGCCCTATTTGGGTAAGTTAGTACATCAACTTTTCGGGGTCGTAACTTTTGCACACGATCTCCATTTTAGGCATATGTTAGCCTGTTAGAAATTTATCGTCGATGAGATTCATTTTGGGGGCTCAATAATGCCTTCAAATGTCATTGAGAAGCTCGATCCCGAAAAACCTTCATTTAGGCCCTCAAAATGGCCCCGGAAGTTAAAACTACTAAAAATAGTAAATTGCCAAAATTGCCAGAAAATTGTTTTGAGCCAGTTGGAAAAGGTGGGTGGGAACCGATATCCACCTAGATCAAAATGGAACTAAATTTGAATGGACACTCAAGTGTGAAAAGAATTTTAATCTGTTGAAGGAATTACTTACTAGTGCAACTGTGTTAAAGATTGCTGACCCAAATGAAAGTTTTGTGGTATGTACAGATGCATGTAAGGAAAGACTTGGGGGAGTCCTCACAAAAAATGGACATGTCATTAGATATGATTCCATAAATATTAAGGAACATGAGAGGAACTATTCCACACACGACTTGGAACTTGTTTCCATTGTTCACACCTTGAAGATGTAGAGGCATTATCTCACGTGGAAGAAATTCGAATTAAGGACGGACCACATTGGCCTGAAGTATCTTTTTGAACAACCGACCTTGAATGCCAGGCAAACAAGATGACTGGAATTTTTAAGTGAATATGACGTCTATATCAAGCATATCAAGGGAAAGGAGAATAAAGTTGTTGATGTGCTTAATAGAAGAGTGCATCTCATGCATGCTACTACTATCAGTATGCATCAGTCAGACTTGAAGAGCATAATTTTGGATGGTCTTGTTATAGACCAGAATTACCTACAGGTAAAGGAAAACTTATAGCAAGGAGATGTACAACAAAAAATAAAGGAGTATGAGATAAGGGAAGACAGACTACTCATGCATAAAAACAGAATCTATGTTCCTAGTTGTGGAGAACTGAGAAATTTGGTACTGGAGGAAATGCATGATGTTCCTTATGTTGGATATCTCGGTTACCAGAAAACAATTACAACAGTAAGAAGCCAGTTATTTTGGCCAGGAAGGAAGAAGGATGTTGTTGATTACATTGCTCGATGTATGGAATGTTAGAAGGTAAAGGCTGAGCATAGGCACCCAGCGGGCTTGCTGCAGCCATTTCCAATTCCAGAGAAGAAATGGGAAGTGATCACCATGTATTTCATCACAGGATTAGTCATAACGAATAAACAACATGATTCAATCATGGTGGTGGTTGAAAAATTAACAAAGGCCGCTCATTTTGTGCCTGTGAAGACAACGCATACAGCCGCTGATATTGCAGAAATTTTCATGAAGGAAATTGCCAGGTAATTGCATGGGATACCTAGGAAAATTGTCTCAGACAAAGATACAAAGTTTACCTCCAATTTTTGGAGGGGATTGTTTAAATGATTTGGTACAAATCTAAACTTTAGCACAACATATCATCCCTAGACAGATGGGAAAAAAGAGAGAGTCAATCGAATAATTGAAGACATGTTGAGAATGTATGTGATGGATAAGCCATCTAAGTGGGAAGATTACTTACACTTGGTTGAGTTTGCATATAATAATGGGTATCAAGATTCATTGAGAATGATCCCATTTGAAGCCTTGTACGATAGGAAATGCGATACTCCAGTAAGCTGGGACAACCCAACTGATAGAGTGGTACTTGGGACGGAGTTGCTCAAGGACATGGAAGACCAAGTGGTCAAGACCAAGCAAAATTCAAAGGCAGCTCAGAATAGACATAAAGTTTATGTAGACAAGAGAAGGATAACTAGAGAGTTTGAAGTAGGGGAGCATGTACTTTTGAAAGTGAAGCCCAAGAAAATCTCTTTGAAATTGGGTAGTTGTACAAAGTTGGCAGTGAGATTCTGTGGTCCATTTGAAATATTGGACAGAATAGGGCCAGTTGTGTACATGCTTGCATTGTCTGCTTCCATGAATGTGCATAATGTATTTCATGTGTCTTTACTAAAGAAAAATGTACATGATCCTAACTATGTTATTGATTGACATCTGATTCAGTTAGAGACAGAGGGAGATTTTCAGGTTCAACCAGTGCAGGTATTGGACATAAAAGTCAAAATGCTCCAGAATCAAGTTATAAAAGTTCAGTGGACCTACTACGGTCTTGAAGATGCTACCTAGGAACATGAATATGCCATGTAGGCAAAGTACCCACAACATTTTGAATAAATTTGAGATTTTGATCTATATTTTGTATATGCACTGAGGACAGTACCAAAAGAAGGGGGAGGGATGTAACACCCCAGTTTTTGAACCCCCATTTTAAATAATGTATTGTTACAATACTGAGAGGCCAGAGTGCCCAAAAAATTATTAAAAGGTCAGTATGCCCAAGACATGTAATGTTTTTATCATTATTAATAATAAATACATGGTTGGCTGCTAGATAGACAAGGACTAGAGTTATAGGGGGATATGATTCCACAAGAGAGGGGCCTTGAGGGGCTAAGTGTTTATTCCTATTCTAATTACCCTTTTTGTATAAGGGAGGGGATCGGTTACGTGAGCTTCTTGGGGAAGGCCAGGAGGTTCTTGATTCCCCCGGAAATTACTTAAACCCACCTCTGGTCTGATGGGGGGGTTGGTCGTTGGCTCATTTTCTCCTTCACTTCTGCATTCGCACCTTTCTATCCCTCACACACTTTCATGCACACACCTCCATGCACCCACTTACCCATTCATTTGATCCATCTGTCATTCACGTCTTAGCTCGGGGAAAGGAAGCCGAACTACTAAATATTAGCCATGGGATAGTTGGTTGTAGTGGTCATTGGTGTGTTCCAGCCGTGACCTGATGCCGCATGTTTGAGATGCATTGGCCTGTGTCCAGTGTTGCTCTTAGTTGCGAGTCCTAAAAGTTCCAGCATTGAGATTCTGGACCAGTTTCCCTGGAGCCCGAATAAGGAGAAGGACTGCCCGAGGGACTGCATGGCAGACAAGGGTGGAGGTTCATTCTCTCGGGTGGTGCAAGCTGGGTAGAAGAGAGATGGGTACTTGGATTGTTGTGAAAGATAGGAAGCTTGTGAGAGCTTGGGTGTTGACTGGTTTGGGAAGCCAAGTAACACTCTGGAACCGTCCTTGTAGATTCATAGCCCTGGCTCAGGGGTGACGTTACTGTTGAGATTTGGAACAATAGTGTCTACGGTTGGGTGGAACATCCTTGGTCTGCAGCCAATTGGTGTCATATTTCATAAAGATAAGTGCTCTCTGTTATGGTATCATTTACATGTATATGAATGTATTTTTGTTGTGTATACTTAATTATCGTTTATTTGAATCTTTAGACTATGCATGCTTGCTGGATCTTGATGTGCATGTCGTTAAAGTCTTTTATTTTATGCATCCTTAAATTTTAAAAGGTATCTGTAAGAGAAAGAAGTCCAAGGGCAGGCTTGAAGGTAGCATGCCCTAGCCTGTGGGTGGCTGGGTATGTTACAATAACCACAAACTAAGACACTGCAACCATTGTAGGTGATACTCGTGCCTCTAAGATATTGAAGCACCCGTTCCCAATGCCCTTTACCTGGATTTTCCATGTGTCCATCGAAAACACTGACTGCATGTGGAATATCTAGTCTTGAACATTCCATAAAAAACATCAACTTTCTTATTGCACTAGTATACGGTATACAAGATATACAATTCCTTTCTTCCTTACTACCATGACATAAACTTGAAAAAATCTTATAATGGAAAGCTAAAGTGATATATACCAGTTTCACAATGTTCATATTGAAACTCATCAGTACCTTCTCCATGGAATTTTGTTGTGATAACCACAACTTACCATTATTCTCATCTCTGTATACTTCTATGCCCAAGATTTGTTTTGTTACTCATCGATCCTTCCTCTGAAATGTTATGTCCAAATGAGCCTTTAACATGCTAATCTCAATCATGCTTTGGATTGCAACAAACATATCATCAAAAAATAACATCAAGATAATGAATGTACCATAAACACAATGGTTATAGTCATTTCTTGAAAAAAATTGGCTCACCATGAAGAAATCAAACATCTTGTACAATTGTCTGGGTACTTTTAAGACATACAATGATTCCCTAAGATTTCAAACAAATATCCCTTTGTGATCCTGAACAACTTTTGATTGTTCCATGTACATGTCTCTGCTAATGATGATTTTGTGGGCAGTAGGATCCCACAACCTACATCCCTTAACTTCATCACCATAACCAATAGAGATATAACACTTGCAGAAATTCAAAGATTGTAAGTTTGGAAGTAACTTGTGGTTTACCAGTATCTGCAGCCTCTTCTTGCTCATATGGCCCAGTCATTGATGCCATAAGTAAGTATATGTATTTGCATCCATAGATACCACCATTTCTTCACTTATTTCAATATTACTTTCTAGCTTGTAAAGATTCTCAATCTTTGTAGCCTTCACTACCACCAAATTTCCGTTGGACACTTTCAGTGCTCCACCTTGACTTGTATATATATACCCACAAGAATCCAAAACTCCCAAAGAAATAAAATTCTTTTTAAGTTCTGGTACATGTCTAACATATGTTAATAATCTTACAATACCATCGAACATCTTAATCTTGATGCTCCCAATTCCAACAGTTTTACAAGAAATATCATTTCCCATAAAAAAAACACTGTCATATATAGATTGGTAAGATGAAAACCAACTTCTATGTGAACACATGTGATGGGAAGCACCAGAATATAACAACCATTCTTTTTGATATTGTGATATACTACAAATAAATATAACCTCATCAACCATACCCAAACTTCATTTAACTGGATTTGCTTCCGTTTTGAAGTCATCCTCAGATTCTTTCATTTTCCAACAATATTTATTGAGATGTCCTAATTTGTTATAGTACCAACATATTCCCTTACCCTTTCTGACCTTTGACTTAGCCCTGGATGTTCCACTTGAATCCCCCCCCCCCTTTTTTTGGACCGACCTCTAGCGACCATTGCTTCCAGTGTTGAGGTTTCTAAACTGGATTTTCTCTGCACCTCCTCAGACAACAAGGCTCCCACAACATTATCATATTTAATGGTGTCTGTTGTGATAAACCACATAGATGTGACTAAGTGATCCCAATATTCAGGCAATGAGCACAATAGTTTGATTTATTTGTCATCGTCATCGTATTTTACATCCATACTAGTTGATTGACAAATCAGAGTATTGAAAACATTTAAATGATCGACAATTTTTGTACCTTCTTTGATGAATAAATTGTACACTTGTCTCTCTAAGTAGATTCGATCAGTGAAGGATTTCGTCAACCTCCACGGGATCCAGCACTCCAGCCTATGTCCAGTGTTGCTCACAGTTGTGAGTCTTGAAAGTTCCAGCATTGAGATTCTGGGCTAGTTTCCTTGGAACCCGAATAAGGAGAAGGACTGCCTGAGGGACTGCATGGCAGACAAGGGTGGAGGTTCATTCTCTCGGGTGGTGCAAGCTGGGTAGAAGAGAGATGGATACTTGGATTGCTGTGAGAGCTAGGAATCCTGTGAGAGCTTGGGTGCTGACTGGTTTGGGAAGCCAAGTAACACTCTGGAACCGTCCTTGTAGATTCATAGCCCTGGCTCAGGGGTGATGTTGTTGTTGAAATTTGGAACAATAGTGTCTACGGTTGGGTGGAACGTCCTTGGTCTGCAGCCAGTTGGTGTCATATTTTATAAAGATAAGTGCTCTCTATTATGGTATCATTTACATGTATATGAATGTATTTCTGTTGTGTATACTTAATTATCGTTTATTTGAATCTTTAGACTATGCATGCTTGTTGGATATTGTTGTGCATGTCGTTAAAGTCTTTTATTTTATGCATCCTTAAATTTTAAAAGGTATCTGTAAGAGAAAGAAGTCCAAGGGCAGGCTTGAAGGTAGCATGCCCCAACCTGTGGGTGGTTGGGTATGTTACAATAACCACAAACTAAGACACTGCAACCATTGTAGGTGATACTTGTGCCTCTAAGATATTGAAGCACCTATTTCCAATGCCCTTTACCTGGATTTTCCATGTGTCCATCAAAAACACCCACTGCATGTGGAATATTTAGTCTTGAACATTCCATAAAAAGCATCAACTTTCTTATTGCACTGGTATACGGTATATGAGATATACAATTCCTTTTTTCCTTACTACCATGACATAAACTTGAAGAAAGATTATAATGGAAAGGTAAAGTGATATATACCAGTTTCACAATGTTCATACTGAAACTCATTAGTACCTTCTCCATGGAATTTTGTTGTGATAACTACAACTTACCATTATTCCCATCTC
Source organism: Picea mariana (assembly GCA_032191745.1). Lineage (NCBI taxonomy): Eukaryota > Viridiplantae > Streptophyta > Pinopsida > Pinales > Pinaceae > Picea > Picea mariana. The sequence continues at coordinate 341,196 of JASDQU010307680.1, forward strand.
TATATACTTCTATGCCCAAGATTTGTTTTGTTACTCATCGATCCTTCATCTGAAATGTTATGTCCAAATGAGCCTTTAACATGCTAATCTCAATCATGCTTTGGATTGCAACAAACATATCATCAACAAATAACATCAAGATAACGAATGTACCATAAGCATAATGGTTATAGTCATTTCTTGAAAAAATTTGGCTTACCATGAAGAAATCAAACATCTTGTACAATTGTCTGGGTACCTTTAAGCCATACAATGATTCCCTAAGCTTTCAAACAAATATCCCTTTGTGATCCTGAACAACTTTTGATTGTTCCATGTACATGTCTATGCTAATGATGATTCTGTGGGCAGTAGGATCCCACAACCTACATCCCTTAACTTCATCACCATAACCAATAGAGATATAACACTTGCAGAAATTCAAAGATTGTAAGTTTGGAAGTAACTTATGGTTTACCAGTATTTGCAGCTTCTTCTTGCTCATATGGCCCAGTCATTGATGCCATAAGTAAGTATATGCACTTGCATCCATAGATACCACCATTTCTTCACTTATTTCAATATTACTTTCTAGCTTGTAAAGATTCTCAATCTTTGTAGCCTTCATTACCACCAAATTTCCATTGGACACTTTCAGTGCTCCACCTTGACTTGTATATATATACCCACAAGAATCCAAAACCCCCAAAGAAATAAAATTATTTTTAAGTTCTGGTACATGTCTAACATATGTTAATAATCTTACAATACCATCGAACATCTTAATCTTGATGCTCCCAATTCCAACAGTTTTACAAGAAATATCATTTCCCATAAAAAAAAACACTGTCATATATAGATTGGTAAGATGAAAACCAACTTCTATGTGAACACATGTGATGGGAAGCACCAGAATCTAACAACCATTCTTTTTTATATTGTCAGATACTACAAATAAATAAAACTTCATCAACCATACTCGAACTTCATTTAACTGGATTTGCTTCCGTTTTGAAGTCATCCTCGGATTCTTTCATTTTCCAACAATATTTATTGAGATGTCCTAATTGTTATAGTACCAACATATTCCCTTACCCTTTCTGACCTTTGACTTAGCCCTGGATGTTCCACTTGNGGATTGTCTCTGCACCTCCTCAGACAACAAGGCTCCCACAACATTATCATATTCAATGGTGTATGTTGTGATAAACCACATAGATGTGACTAAGTGATCCCAATATTTAGGCAATGAGCACAATAGCGTGATTTTCTTGTCATCGTCATCGTATTTTACATCCACACTAGTTGATTGACAAATCAAAGTATTGAAGACATTTAAATGATCGACAATTTTTGTACCTTCTTTGATGAATAAATTGTACAATTGTCTCTTCAGGTAGATTCGATCAGTCAAGGATTTTGTCATATAAAGACCTTCCATTTTGCTCCATAAACTTGGTGCTATCTCCTCTCCAACAATAGTAAACAACACATCATCTGCGAGACACAATAGAATGGTACTGAGATCTCTCACATCCAAATATTCCCAATCCTTGTGTGTCATATCCGCTAGTCTTTTGTCTTTCCTACCAATGCCTTATGCAGACCTTGTTGCACCAACAAACCTCGTATCTTAAGCTTCCATAACTCAAACTTATTTTTCCCATTAAATCTCTCCACCTTAAACCGGTAACCGGCTCCTCGGCCTCCACAAATAAGTTGGAAAGAGGGTTTTTCAACCTCCACGGGATCCAGCGCTCCAGCAAAGCCCCTCTACCTCCACAAGTAAGTTGGACAGAGGGTTTCTCAATCTCCGCGGGCTCCAACGAATTAGACAGAGAAAAAAAACGTTGTACGACCCTCCTCTGGCCCTTCTCTTCTGCTAGCGACCTCCTCCACTTCTACTCACGAACCAACGAAAGTCTGAACCTTTGGCTCCAGATTTGGTATGACCTCCTCGTCTTCTACCCACGAACCAGCAAACGACCAAACCCAAGGCTCCAGATTTAACGCTCGAATCGTTCGAACCCTTGGCTCTGAAAATAACCACTACGGGCTTCTCCTCATGGACAGAGCTAATAGGCTCTTTCTTCCTCTGCGCGTGAATGAATTCGTCGGTTTTCCTCACGAACAGAGCTGCAAACCCGTTGCTCTTCCTTCTTTGAGCACTGATTCCCAGCGACCGCTTCGAGGTCTAATACCACATGATGAGCAGCGAAAACAAATCAGAAGAATTTAATAGAAAATACACAAGATACAACAATTTTACGCGGTAAGACCAGGTAAACATCCACAGGACAATGGCTATCAGTATTTTTTTATTGATCAAAACAAGAGATTACAATAAGCTTAGCAGCAGGCTTACTGCTTATCATCACTTTTTTTTTGCCTCTACAGGTTACAATTTATAACAGTGCTTCCACCGACTGAGTTAATTTTCTAACCTCCAGATCCAATTATTGGGTTAATAAGTTGAGATATGGCTGAAATACCATTGAACCTCCGCCTGCGGTTGTCACCCGTTCAACAATTCTAAGGTTTCATCTGTCTGTCTAGCAGTGCTAGTGACTAGCACAGCCTCAAAGTGGCTGGTGTTGCGGCTGGTGAACACCAAAAGTTAGTCTGGTGAATTGAAACGCACAGACAGCTAAAACGTACATAGAGCTGAGGAAATCCAAAAGTTAATCTTAAATGTGGTAATTCCAAAGGTTAATCAGTTAAACGTGGCAATCATGTGGTGGTACAGTAATTTCTTAATATGATTAGGTAAAAATACAAGGAAGTTATGAAGAGTAAATCACATTCATTGATTTGGGAGGACGACTAAGAATATTCGAGCGATTTCAATTGTTAGCCATCAGATTAGAATTTTAGATTAAAAGGTGATTAATTGTGCCCATCTCCAATAGATATACACCTTTCGGCGTAATAAACAAGCAAAATTAATGTTGTCTTTTACTATTTTTCACATAAATTGCTGTCATGTCTCACTTGTGTTCTCGTTACTTATGGGAGTCATTAGTAGTCAGTGAATAGGTTATTATTTCTGATGTGTTTTTTTTCAAAATTCAGTCAGAAATCTAGAAGGATAGTTAAAATGGCAGATTTAAGTGGTTGAGATCACAATTTTTTTTTTTTATATTTTTGAAAGTTATTAAGGGTTCTGAATCTATTTATACACTCAAAAACAAAATTTAAAAAATATAAAATTGCTATTTCACCATTAATTAATTTATCCATAAATTAATTATACAAAAATAAAACATTTAAATTATCCATATAAAACACTTTCACTTTGTCATCGAACAAAACCTCTATAAGTCTGTGTAAAACAAAATTTTATACTTTTACTTTTTCATTAAACCAAACCGTCATACTTTTAGAGTCATCCAACCAAACCTTTATATCATATAAAACAAACCTTCATATATAACAAAATTTGGCAAGAAATTCAAAAGGATGGATAGAATTGCAGATTTAAGTGGTTGAGATCACAGGTTTTGGATGCTTTTGGAGGTTTTTAAGGAGTTTGGATCCATTTATACACTCAAAAACAAGATTTAAACAATGTAAAATTGACATTTCAGCATTAATTAATTTACCCATTAATTGATTCTACAAAAATAAAACACCATAAAACATTTAAATTATTCATATAAAACACTTTCACTTTGTCATCTAACAAATTTCATTTTCACTTTTACTTTTTCATCAAACCAAACCTTCATACTTTTAGTGTCATCCAACCAAACCTTATATCATATAAAACAAACCTTTATATATAATTTCATATAAAAGAAACCTTCATATATAATTTCACTTTGTCATCAAAAACAAATTTTTAGAATGTTTTCTCTGATATAAAACACTTTCACTTTGCCAACAAACCCTGGTACGATATCATATAAAAGAAACAATTTTTTATATGATATAAACACTTTCACTTAGGGAACGTTAATTATCATTGATATTTGTATCTCTATATGATTAGAAGAATTGAGCTCTGAAGACACCACAAGCTAGGGTTTGACAGTTGCGGTCTCAACAACATACATAATGGTTACCAAAGAGGGCGGGAGTGGAACCCCATCATACAAGTAGGTAGTGGTGGACAGGGGGGAAGGCACATGAGGCGTTGGTTTCAAAGAACCGCTAACAAACACCTCGGGATTAAGATCGAAAAAGAACCAGGAGAGCAACCAGGAAAAAAGGGATCGCGTGGGGGAGGAAGCCAGAGAAGCCTAGAAGGATGTGCAGGAACCAACAAACCCCAGTGGGGCAAAAGGGAGCAACCCATGTAAACCTAAAACAACAATGATACCCAAGGTTATACTGGAAGACCCACAAACACAACTCTATCGGGACCATATGAAGACACATGCACTAATTTGCAAATTCATGGGGTTGTGGCCCATAGAAAGAACATTGCGCAACTGGATAAAATATCAATGGAATCCAGATGGAGAAGTGGAACTCCACTTGGGCTTGAAAGGATTCTTCACAATAGTCTTCATGAACCTGGAGGATAGAGATAAAGTCTTTGAGGGGGGGCCATACTTCCACGCCTCAGTAGGGTTGTACATGTGGTCGTGGAAGGAACACTTTTCCCCAGAGAAAGAAACCTTTAAAAATGTCCCAGTCTGGATGAGGTTTTACTCCTTATCACTAGACTACTGGTTGTCGTCCACCTTTGAAGAAATTGGGAACAAGCTTGGAAAATATGTTAAGACATCGGAAGCAACCCTAAAAGGGAGATATACATCATATGCAAGGATCTGCATAGAGATGGAGGTTTCGAGGCACTCCCAAAAGCCATAAGCCTAGAATTCAAGATTGAGGAATGGATATAGAGCATTGACTACAATCAGATCCCATTTAGATGCAGAATATTCCATGACCATGGACACCTAATCAGAGAATGTCTGCTCAATAAAAAACAAGAAACGGAAAACACCAAAACACAATAGGATGAGGATGGGTTTGTAAAATCGAATCACAGAAACAGAGCAAACAAGAAACAAAACAAAGCCCCAACATGAAGCAACTCGGAAGCCAGGACTAGACTAGAAGGACGACACAAGGCTAACCAAGGGGAAGAAGGAGGAAAGGAAAAGACAAAAGCTAGAGAAACTAGGGAACAAGCAACTCATGAGAACACATATATTCCAAGCAAGAAGAGGGAACATGGAGGTAGCGCAAGTCCTATGGAAAGAGAAAACGAAGATGCCAACACCCCAATGCAGGAAGTAGACAAAGACTCGGAGATAACGCCAAGCAAGGTAGGCACGAAAGATCCAGATCTCAGAGACATTGTGGAAAGGGAAGGAATAGATCTCCCGAACATACTGGAGCAATGGAAAAAACAAGGAGTAGACAATGTGCCAGCGGAGCAACTAGATCGTATCCAATACCTTTTCCCTCTAAGGGAGGAAGAAAAATCCAGAGGGATTAAGTGCACGCACGATGAGATAGGACAGCTAGGAATCAAAGCAGGCGAGGGACAATCACAACAGTCACCCAAGCAGATGAGGTAGAAGAAAGGCAGGAAATCAAACAACGTAGCCCTACAAGAACTAGGAGCCCTGCTGATAAATTCAGGTAAGATCAAAAATATCTTTCCCAACTCCCCCCATGTTTAAATGAAGATTATAACATGGAATATAAAAGGCCTGAACATCCCACGAAAGCAAAGAATCCTTAAAAATAGACTGCTGAAGGAACAACCTGACCTTTGTTTCATTCAAGAGACAAAATGCACTGTAGATAGAATGGAAACAATCAGTAAAAAACAATGGAGTATATACAAGATGTTGGTTGTTGAAGGCCAACAAATGGCAGGCGATATACTCACCTTATGGAACCCACAATCATTGAACCTACTAGCAGCAGAAGCCATGAGACACAAACTTTCAGTTACATGCAAATTATAGGTAACACTAAGTTGATTCTCTGCACTAATGTATATGGCCCCTAGAGGTTGGAGGGAAAAAGGAGAATTCTCTTAGACCTAGAAAATCTAAAGGCCCAATCCCGCAACCTCCACTAGATCTTAGCAGGGGACTTCAACATCATCACGATACTTGCGGAGAAAAAAGGGGGCACCAAGAGACTGGATAGAGATGCGAAGGAATTTTCAGCTTTCATTGATACAATGGAGATGGTGGACATCAGAACCAACAATGGCCAATTCACCTGGAATAACAAACGAATTAACCACTACCAAGTAGCTACAAGGCTAGATATATTCTTGGTGTTGGATTCCATTATTCTGTAGGGACTAACTCTAGATTGCAGCATCCTTCTGTAACATCCCTGGCCCTCAACCCCACTATCGGGCAATGCTACTATGTGAAATAACACTTATATAGTATGCATTTAAATGAAGTTAAATGAATTAACATAGTGTAAACACATAATTATTGCTAACATACAGAATTAATGGAATTAACAGTAGTTCATTCATTCAATGGAATACATGATAATATTACAAGCATTACAGATATGCATTTTAATTGAAATTAAACACATAATGATACTTATCTTTGAAATGGTAGTAACTCCACCAACTACGTGCAGACCTTCCATGAACCTCCCAACCTTAGACCACGCTGCTCATCATGCTCAGCAGTGGGTCACCTCCGAGTTGGGACCAAGATCCACCCAAGGCAAGGGAATCCTAGACTAGGCTAAGGTTACAAGAAACTGCATAGAGCAATCGGAAGGATTCTCTCCAGGAGCCTTCTTACACCCACTACTCACGGACTCTCATTCCCCACATGCATGTTCCACCCAAGAGTATACAACTTCACAAGCATAGTCCATCAGTGCTTCACCTCCCTCTCTGGGTCTCGACAACAGGTTGGATCAAGAATTATCAGAGCTCCGTAGCTGGTGCTGGACTATGTTGGACAACTGAGATGGGGGGGGGTGAATCAGTTGTTACCGAGCTTAAACAATTATGCTTCTTTTAAACTCTTTGTAGATTCACTAAATGATGATCACAATAATGCAAGGAAATAAACAATGGCACATTCAGCATCAGTCACATATATGAGAAACACAGAGACAGATATTTCTCGAGGAAACCCATATAGGGTAAAAACCTCCTTTTCTTTATATGATAAGTAATAATTACATTCTTTACATTATCATACATATGAGCACCAACTCATAATGAGGCTACAACCTCTGTTTTGCA
>JASDQU010307681.1:49702-72454 GCA_032191745.1 Picea mariana
GGTTTTGATTGGTTTATCAAACACATGTCTCACACAGATAATAAGGTATTTAATTTGTTAATTATTTATGCCTGCATTTTCACAAATACTTAAAAGGTTCAATTTTTTCCTATATTGCTATTGTTTTCTAATTTGTAAATTAGTAACTTGGATGATATTGATGATTAATATTGTTTACATTGACTTATTGTTTAGAATTTTGTAGATTGTTAGGTGATGTTCTATTAGCGACGTGAAATATTTTTCCACGCACATATCGAGAAATATCTGTGATTATGAAAGAAATTAATGGACTATTAGGCTATTGATGCATGTACTAATGATCATATCATATATTATGGACAATATGCATTATAAAATGAATTCCCACAATGTCAAATAAGTAGATATTGAACCGATAAATCATCAAATAAGGTGCCTTGCAAAGTTCTTCGTTATATTATGATAATTCCACGTTTCCAGCGATTGTTCAAGTGCCAAAGTATAACACAGTTTATGGATTTCCATGCAAAGAAAAGAAGTCGAGATGATGTTCTTCGAATGCCTATAGATGGTTATGCATTGAACTACATCGAAGAAAAGTGTCCAATTTTTAAATAATAACCTCGTAATGTTAGACTTTCTTTGGAAGCTGATGGTGTCAATCCATTTGGAAAGCTTTGTTCTGTGTACTCTGTGTGGTCTATTTTTGTTATAAACAATAACCTTCCTCCTTGGATGTCGATCAAGAAAGAGAACACAATGTTGGCAATGATTGTTCCATGTATTTAATTGTCTTTTATTTGCTTTAAAGTATGACAAAATATTTCATTTCTTTGTTTTGTGCATGGTAATTATTTCTTTTATTTATCTCGGGTTCTCCCAATGTCTATTGTTTGTTTTTCAAAATTGACATTGAGGAACTCATTTGTAATTAATCTTACTAATAAGCTTCCAATGTCATTACAATTTACATCTATAAACTATGACTAACTGTTCTGGTTTTTTACAATGCCAAGAATGGAGGAAAATATAACAAAGGAAATGGAATTATGGTAAGTGTCAATGGAAAAAATAACAAAGAAAATCGCACTCTGGTGAGCATGGGATTAAAAAACATGAAGTGTGTAAACTAAATTTGATGCCAATTTCCATATTAAAAATAACTGGCAATGCTCATAACACATGAATTCAATTGGGGATTCAAAAAAACAAGGTTTCTTAGTTTCTTTGTAAAGATTTCGCTAAGTGATACATAAAATGGTGGATACACCAATATGGTGGTAGGATATTTATCTAGGTGAGATATATGATATATAATAAAGTTGATTTTAGTCTTTAAATTTCAAAGCCAAGTATTATGTGTTAAAGATTTCTCATTGTCCAAACAAGCACCCAATGTGAGGACATGGAGGGGTTATAAAAAATATGACCATTATTTTGACATATACTGATACTTTTTGCCCTTCAAAAATGACAAGTGATTTAAAAAAATTACATTTTTTAAGGGTGTTTCTTGAATTACCCTTATAGGATGGGTTTGAACCCATTGGAAGGGTTGGGAAGGGTTCAATTTTTATCACTACTATCAGATGTTATAGATTAAAAAAAGAAAAAATTTAAATGTGATCTGATTCAATGAAATTGGCAATGGTGAATACCCTTAATTATGGTAGTTGTGGAGCAAGGATGGTCACATCTACTTGCATTCAGTGGGGTTGACAAGAATTGGTATTCTCTGCTTTTAGGAGTTTGCAGTTTTTTTTTTTTTGGTGCGTCGGTGGTTTTCACTCTAGGTTGTTTGTGCTAATATTTATGCCTCTCTTCTCTTTCCCTTTTGGTGTCAATAGATGGTGTGTAGCCATGCACACTAATTTTTTCTATGTTTTGGAATTCTACATGGAAGGGTTATTGTGGTTCTTTCATTGTTGATTTTGTTCTTTTTCCTTTTCTTTTATTCTCTTTTGGTGGTATCATGATCTTGTTGTGTCTTCCTATGTGCTTTAAACATTGCAGATGAAGGATCTCGAGTCCATACACTGAGTCAATATTGGTGGTTATGTTGTTTGGTGTTCGAGGTGTTGTACTCATTGTCTTGGATTAGGGTTTAGGCATGCTAGTACATTCTGGTTTTATGCTTCTCTTTGCATTTGGAATTTGGTTTTTGGAGCTCTACATGAGTGGCTTGGAAATGGATTTTTGATTACCAAATTCACCTCCATTCACGGCTATATTGGAGGTGGTTTGTTTACTACTAAATGAACTTGTATCCATGGATATTCTTTGGATGGTAAGATTTACTTACTTAAGTTGACTAAAGGATAAGTTCTACATTATGTGAGATAAAAAAAAATTACAAAAACTGGTGGATAATATATTAATAAAAAAATTTGCAGTCGAAGCATGTTGAAGACTACAAAAAGTTCTAAAATATTCACAAAGGAGAGACAAAAATGCTTATTCATCTCTAGACTAGTCCTATCTATCCTACAAGAAGTCTAATCTCCTTGAGGAGTAATTAAATTGCAAAATTTGATAGTAACTATTTTGTAAAAGATGTTGAGTATACAAATGTATTTAAAACACATTAGTTACTTGGTGGCGAGTGATCTATGCGATCTTTTTCTTCCATTTAAATGTCCTATGCAAGAATTTTCAAGTCAAGACGAGGTTGCTCAATTGTTGGGGAGGATCCATAAGTAGAGGTAACCACCTCAATTTCCATGGGAGTTGGTGCAGCCTGCAACTGCAGATTTTCCACTTGAGATTGAATGGCATCGACCTCATCATGTTGCTTCCTCATGGTTGTCTAGTGCTGATTGAGAATGTCCAGAACGAAAGAGACATGAGTGGACAGTCCTTGGTAGGATATTTGGAGTTGTTGAAGTGACTTCCAAATATCGTTGTTAGAGTCCACCTAATCCTGAGTCTTATTTTTGTCACGAGGCATGTGGGACAAAGACAATAGAGTGAATTGATGAAGTTTGTTGAAGACAACTAATGCTAATACAAAATTCCTTGAACAAGATTGTTGATTTCTCCTTAGGTGAATTTCTGAGTTCCAATCGAGCTTAACCACATGAGGAAGAACAACATACTTGGAGCCAAATTTTCCTCTAGCTAACTACAGAGAGATATTGGTATCAAGATGGATAGAAATTCTAGTAGGTCAGGCATTATAACAACCTCCTACAATTTCCTAAAAATCCCCAGGTTTGAAACTTCCTTCAACAAACCAAACAAAGAGATCTTGGTTCTCTTGATCCATGTTCTTGCTTAAAATCCTTCCCACCATTGTTTTGATGAAGAAGAAAATACTTCTAATGAGCACCTGAGTCCCCCAGGGTCTTACGCATTCCTCAACCAACCAAACCAAGAACATGCCCAAAAAATTTTGTTTCAAGTGAATTCTAGTGCTTTAGTCCTCCAGGGGCTCATTGATAAAGCGACGAATGCAAGGGAAAATCCCACCCATTTTTAGAAACCCATGAATTTCCATAATGGCGAGTAGGTGTCCTGATTTTCCGATCGATACATTGAACCCTAGATCCATCTCATCAACTAATTCCCACATGATTTGAAGAGTTAATGGCGTCACTAAATTATTCTATGTAGAGTGAAATATCCCACCATGATCATGTGTGGAGTGAACTTTGTTTATATCATGTTGATTTCAAATTAAAGTTCCATGTTCGAAAAGGAGTTCGTTGATGAGTTGACGACTTGATTCTTTCTTGGGTGTTACTCTTGGATGGCATGCAATGAATCTGAGAGGATGTTTGTTAATTAAGGTATTGGATGGTGGGATAATATCCCATTGATCCTAATGGTCCCTTTTGGCAGTGACATGGTCAGCTTATCTTGTGAGTCAACCAACCTATTATTTTCCCTCATGACATAGAAAAAAGAGATTTGTGGGATGCCTTGTAATGTGGACATAATAAATAAACATAGAATACTTCGGCCCTAACTTTGAAAGAACTGAGAGGATAAGTTGTGCATGTTTCCTATCAATTCCATGATATTTATCTTGTTGAAGTAAAGTATTGAACTAAAAAACAAAGTACTATAGGGTCTTGAAGTTGCTTGGGATCAAATATATTAGCTCCTTCTCCAACATATGTCCTCTCAATTCATCCTGCTTTCCAAATAATCTATCCAACTTAGTCCATATTTCTTTGGGAGTTGAAAAAGAATCAACATGAAAGACAAATTTTGGATATATGGACAAGCATATAATCCCATAGGCCTCATCCATTCTGTTGAAGTAATTTTCCTTTTCTACAACTAAATTGGGTTCAACTTCTATCCCCATAATGACCCTATAAATTCCCTTAATCCTTCGCAAAAATATGATCTTAGGTTTACATTTAAAGTAATTGAGTGGGGTAAGAATCACTGATATAGATGGTTGTTCCATTCTCGTTGGGATTTTCAATCTTTAAAAAAGATAAAATATAATGTTAGTTTTGCTGACAATCCACTCTAGTGATCTTATAACATGTAGTATTTTAAGCACAAGCCAAGATCTACTTGTGAGAAAAAACTATACTAGCAAAATTGCAAGAAAAAAGAGAAGAGAAAATGAAATAATATTCCAAAAGACAATATTTTCAAAGAACCAATTCAAATTTCACATGTATATTAACGCTTGAAATAAGTACAATATATGGAATCTCTAGGGAGAAATGCGCATAAGGTTGGGTTTCTTTGTGCATGGACTAATTAGATTTAGTCAATTATTAACTAATCAATATGATGGATCAACACCATGAGTCACTAAGTTGAAAATGATAAGTTTGAATCCAATAATAATAAAGGAAATGAAAATTTCCTAAGGGGATAAGTTATATATATACAATGCAAATTAGTTTCCATCAATTCCATATGTTATACCTACTATAAATAACATTGTTAAAAATAGGCAACCCCCTAAATTTAGGAATGGCTAAAAATAGACATGGATGAACCTTGAAATGTGGAATGGTGTGCATGTACACCAACAATGCCTTGGTCCTTGTGATGGTTTATGAACTTCCCTACCGCAATAAAGAAAAAAGTCTAGCCTAACCTTCCAATCATGCTCTCTCCATAGATTTCATCACCCCAAAGGATCATTGGTTATTCTATTCATGGCGTTCAACCTTGACATACTTGGAATGTTATTAAGGGAAATTCCTATGGAAAGCTAGAATCTCATTGTGCTTCAACCTTCACCTTACTTCCCCAACCCAATATTGTTAAGTTCGATCTCTCCTTCAAGTTTTCTCATCATGCCTTGGTTCACCCAAACGTTCCCGATGTTAATGTCAGCATCATAGGGACTCTAGCTAGATCTAAGTCACCTTCATGAATATATGATCAATGAGTTTTCTCTTTCACATAATCTTGGGGAATAAGGTGGAACACGATATGAAACAAAAACATAGTACTGCCTATAATCAAAGAAGGAAAAATTTTCGAAGAAAAGAGATGGCATCTAAAGACACCATTATAGAACTTAAGCACAACATACTCTGATCATAACATCACAATGCATATTGCACATCTTGATCTACATGTTCTATTTTTCAATATCAGTTGACATTCATCATGTTGATAATGACCCAAAGGGTCCTCTTTTATAGTCTCAAGATCTAACTGACTCCCATTGAATCTGAAAGATCTTGTCTACATATAACGATTGACGGTTAGATTTGACTCCAAAAAATCCATTTTGTTAATTTGGCGGTTAGAGTTGACTCCACAAAATCCATTATGTCAAGAGATGTGTGATGAGACATGAATGATTGATGTCCCAACACCCCCCCATTAACACACAGCTCTAGAGTTTTAGGAGGTGAAATTACAATATTGGAACACCCCTCCCCCCCCCATAATTTCATCTTCTTTAGTCCCAACTAAATTGCGAAGCTAGATAAATCTAGATTCAATTAAAGGTTTGGTGAATATATCAACAACTTGATCTTTGGTGCGACAATATTCAAGAGAAACAATGTTTTCATGAACTAATTATTGCAAGTAGTGAGCATGGAGATCAACATTCTTCATCTTACTATGAGCAACAATATTGTAATAAACCTATATGGCACTTTGATTATCATAGTAAAGTGTAGTGGAGGTATGAATACGAAGGCCAAGTTCACCCAAAAGTTGGCGAATCCAGACTGCCTCAGTACCTGCTTGAACGATGCCACAATATTCTACCTATGTAGTTGACAAGAAGACTAAATTTTGCTTCTTGCATGACCACACCAAAGTTCCAATTCTATAGAGAAACATATACCCAAAATTTGACATCCGATCATCACCGTCGACATCCCAGTTGGAGTCGGTGAAGCCAACTAGTGAATCTGAACTGCAACAATATTTGATACCAAAATGAGTGGTATGCTTTAGACAACGAACAATTCATTTGACTTCCTTCGAGTTAATTTATTTGGGGTCCTACATGAATTGAGAAACCACACTAATAAATAATGATATATGAGTTTGAATATGAGTAAGATAAATAAGGTTGTTGACCAATGTTGATAAAGTGTAGCATCAGCATCGAGTGTTTGACAGGTTTTAGTAAGATTCACTCCAGAATAAAATGGAGTGGCACAAGGCTTACAATAAACCATCTTAAAACATGTCAATAGATCCATTACATATTTAGGATGGGAAATGAAAAAACCAACACACAGTGGTAATACTTGCAGACCCAAAAAATAATGTAGTGTGTCGAGATTTGTCATATCAAAGGAGTCAGCAAGTTGTTTCTTCAATCTAAAAATGAGAGAATTATTATTGTTGGTAATGATCAAGTCATCAAAATATAAAAAAACAATTAGAGTGTCTCAATTGGAGTGGAGAACATACATGCTATGATCAGATTCAGATCGTTTGAAACCAATTCGAAGAAAGAAACTGTCGATCTTAGAAAACCAATCTCAAGGAGCCTGCTTCTAACCATAAAGTGAATTCTTGAGTTGAAATACAAAATTTGAATCCATAACAAATCCAAGTGGTTGTTCCATGTAAATTTCTTCAGATACGTCTTTGTGGAGGAAAGCACCCTTCACATCCATTTGATGTATTTTCCATACAAAGCGAGCAACAAGCGAATGAATCAGTTGAATGGATTTCATCTTTGCAATGGGGGAAAATGTTTCAGTTTAGTGGATGTCTTCTTGTTGAGAAAATATATTCACAATGAGAGGTTATTTATGTCTCTCAAAAACACCCGTAGAGGTAAATTTGGTCTAGTAGACCCATCGACACTTCACAATGTTCTTTCCATGTGGTTAGGGAACCATCACCTAAAAACATTCTACAGGAGGAATCTTCTAGAAGTAGAACCTTCTAAGAATACCTCTTACATTTTTTATCTCTAACTACCCATTTATTATATCTAACTACCATAGTGGGTCTTATTTAATAATATAGTGGACCTAGTCCACCTTACATTGAATGACCTCCATTGTTATCACTATGGGCCCTCTGGGACCCCCCACTACCTCTCTAGCTACCTTACAAACAAACAATAAGTTCAATGGACTAATCGAATGACTGAAGAGTGGAGCAGGAGAACCGATGTCCAAGACAACATCAAAAGGATCATGCTACAACAATCCATAAAAGGTATTCAACAACGTAACTCCATAAAACTTCTCATCAAATCGAACATTACGTCGGAGAATAATTTTTAATTTGATAGGATCAAATAGTCAATAGGATTTTGACTCTTCAGAGTATCCCATCATGATGTAGGCATGAATTTTGGCATCCAACTTCTTTCGAAAATCATCAGGAATGTGGGCCCATGCAACACACCCAAACACACAAAGGTGGCCAACAAAAGGATTTTTTCCATACCATCATTCGAATGGAGTCATGGAAGGAATAACTTGAGTCAAGATGTGATTGAGAAGATAATGTTGGGTAATAAGGTGGAACATGACATGAAACAAAAGCACGTTACTACAGATAATTGTCACAATACACCACTTCAACCCAGAAGCGAGGAGGCATGTCTTTTTCCTGTAGAAGACATCTATCCATTTCAAATAATGTCTGATTCATGCATTCTTAAACTCCATTCTACTTAGGTGTGTGAGGAATTGATCGTTTCCAGAAAATACTAGATCGAAGTAGGTATTGTTCAAATGGTTGATTGACATACTCACACCATTGCATGATCTCAAACATTTGATGGGTTTACCACATTTCTTTTCAACAAAGGCCCGAAATTATTTGAGCTTATCAAATAGAAGACTTTAATTCTTTAGTAAAAGGGCCCATGTTAAACGAGAGAAATCATCAATGAAATTCAAAATGTACCTTCACCTGCCAATGAAGGTAAATTGATGGAGAAGATATCACTATGAACCAGTTCCAGTAGGTTCTATGCTATACAAACTTTTATAGAGTGGAATGGTACCTAATGATGCTTCCCAAGTTCACATCCCTTACATACACCTTCAAGGGGAAAACCCTCGATAAACCAACAACCATGTTCTTAGTTTCTAGTGCCTGCAATATTCCAAAATTCATATGTCTGAGTTGTTCATGCCAAATTTGAATTCTCTCATCAGCGTGAGAAATAAGTGTAGTCGATTCATATTCAATTTGAATCGAGTTACAAAACTTGTATAAATTATCAATCTAGATGAGAATCTCATCAACGACAATCAAATTCCCTTTCTTCAAATTCAGAAACATAGAATCAATCCGACCAAAATTCCACAATATTATTGGTCTGAGTCAATTGAGGAATATACAAGAGGCTGGAACTGATATTTGACACATGATAGACGTCAACAATTTTACCATGTCGACAAGCTACATCACCTTGACTAACAACATCCAAAGCAAAATCATAAGCAAAAAAGATTTTACTTTCCTGAGCTTTATTCAATCTCTTGAATAAAGTAACATATTTCACCATATGATGAGTGTACCCATAGTCGAATACCCATTCATTTTATGTATTATGAGATGACAAGGCCTGAGAGGTCTCGAATTGGAAGGTGAAATTCTTAGTAGGTTGGATAAAAATCAACACGTCTCCTTCAAGTCTCTTAACCGTCTCCTCTAAATCGTCCTTCTTCTTAAATCATTTCATCTCAACATGTCCATTCTTTCCACAGTATCAACATGTATTCTTCTTTTGACTTCGTTGTGGTTGTCTATGGGGTCCCTGATCATGATATGCAGGATTTTGTGGAGACACATTAGACTGCATTCTATTCATGGAATCCATATTTCCCTTACCCTTGAGAAAGTGGACCTAGTTTTTACCACCAATATTCCCCTCTTCAAGCAATCGGTGTTGATCAATGATAAAAATTTCATAGAAAATTTCAAAGGAGTAGTCCTTACCATCTTCCTTTTGTTCTTTCTAGTTGGTGCAGAAGGTCAACACAAATACGTCAAATGGTGTTCTCTAATTCATTAGGACCAACTCAATGATTTTTCCATCCTTATTTTGGTAGTTATTTCCGCATTCACCCAATTTCAACTAGAGTTCCTTGAAAAGTGCCAAATATTCCTCCATTCTCTCAAAGGAATGAGGATCGAGATAGATCAACTCTTTCTCCAATTGGATAATGTGTCTCTCGTCGGCTCGGTCAAATAAGGTCTTCAAATTCTTCTAGACCAGATGAGGACAATCGATTCCATTGTGGTTAAATCAAATGTACCGTAAGATCTAGGTCATGATGACCCCTACAACCTCATCCTTCTTTCCATCAACAATAAATTGTGTTGGAGCATTTGTTGGATATGGCATAGTAACATTGGTATAGTGCCACAACCCCTTGCTCTTCAATAGGGTTTCCATACTTGGAGCCCATATTTCATAATTTGATCCATTTAGAACAATAAGATAAATATTCGAAGCCATCTTTGATATCTAGACAGACTGGTGTGTTTCAATAAGTTCCAATCGATAAACCACTAGCCCAGAGTCGATCACGCAACAAATCTAACTCGGTAAGGTTTACAAATAATAGATCGAGGTTCAAACCATCGGTTGTGATACCATGTTGGGGAATAAGGTGGAACACGACATGAAACAAAAATACAGTACTACAAATAATTGAAAAAGGGAAAATTTTTAAAGAACAGAGGTGGCATCTAAAGGAACCATTGCAGCACGTGAGCACATTGTATTGCGATCATAACATCACAATGCATATTGCACATCTTGATCTACATGATTTATTGTGCAATCTCAATTTACATTCATCATGTTGATAATTTCTGAGAGGTTCCTCTCTTATAGTCTCAAGATATGACCGACTCCCATAGAATCTCGAATATCTTGTCCACATATAATTGTCGATAGTTAGATTTGACTCCACAAAATATGTTCTGTCAATTCGGCTTGACAAGACTTGACCTAACCGACTATCAGTCCAACTCGTAATCGATTGTTTTTCTGGTCGATCCACTACCCGACTATCTTCAACTGTTGTTCGACTATCCAACTAACATGATGTCAATTACCTGACTGACTAGTATGGTGTGTTGGTCGATCACTTGACTAACTATATCCAAATGAGGGTCGACCTCTCGAACGAATGAACCTAGGAGTTGTGTGATGAGTCATCAATGCTTGATGTCCCAACACATAGTTCCAAAGAAATGATTCCTAGCTTACTCGTTAAGAAAAATAAAATGAACATTGGTGTTACGGTTTTGGTTCATCCTTCAAGTATGGCCCTAAAAAATAATCCCTTATCATGGTAAGATATGTAACAAAAGGTTTAAAGGAAATTTATCAATCACTCTTGGTTTTCTTTTCACATTTTTAGTGTATTCATCCTTTGAGCCACCGTCTCCCTCTAGAATCAAACCTTGCTTTTCCCTTATCATTCTTTCCTTCCTTTAAAAAGCTTTCCCATTCGAAGCCTCTATCCACCTCTATGTTTTCACACTCTCATGTCTCAATCGATAGTTGTTCCCCTATTCTGGTGTGGAAGAACCTCGATCTAGAGACTGCCCAAAATCTGTAGAATCCACAAAGTATTCATGCAAATGGAACTCAAAATCCTCCTTGAAAGGGTATATTTATTGGTACACAAAATTTTGTTGGGAAACCAAGGAAGTGCAAAGCTTCTCTTAAGATGGATAATGAGGACTTGAGTGAACATGATCCTAGACGATGGCCCTTTCGAAAGAAGCATCCCTATTATATTTAAGCACTACAATAAGTATAATCCCTTACCCTTTTCCCACTCTCCCTCTGATATTTCCTTCTTTGAGGTAGTTAAGTTGAACGATGATGCATGGGCCACTGTCAAAGGTAAGAAAGGTGAATATCCCCCATCTCTAACTTTACCTTGGAAGATCCCATGAACATAATAAGTAGGCATGCCCTTTTCAGAAACACCCTTGACATGACGTGGTACATTCATTCCTTCTTTTCCTCGAGATTTGATTTTCAAAAGCATTTTTGGTAACCATTCATAGATTTCGTGACCTATCTCTAGAGAACCCTCACTCCACTCTCCAAGGAAATTTTTAAGAAAAAGTAGAGATAATTTAGATTAACGGACTTTTTGTCAAGAGACTACAATAGAAGGATGGCTCTAACCCTATAACCAAAATGAAAAATGATGAATGGATGAAAGGTTTTCTTGTTAGATGATCAATTTTGAGGACTCCACTCCTAATCAAGATTGTTACCGAGTCTCTTTTGAAGCCTTTTATATATTCTATGATGTTACTCTAGTTACTATTCTACTATCTTATTGTTGTATTTAAGACCCTTTATTTATGCTATATACCCTTGTTTCATAGAGTGGAGGGTTTTTGGAGATTTCATATATATACCTATCTACTCAAGCATTTTGTAAAATTTTGTATTTAACCTCATTTTGTAAACTTTTGTATTTTATCTTTGAAAAAAAAATGATTTACCTATATATATTTCCACTCTTCATATTAAACAAAAATTTGAAATATATAAAGCATTAAAAAACATGTAAAACAATGCATATTTCCACTTTTCATAGTAAACAAAAATGTGAAAAAAATTGTGATAATGTTTTTATAGATAATAAATTCATTTAAAATCTTAATCAAGTTGTTTTATATATATTAATCTTAATCATTTAAACTCATTAATAAATATCAATTTTTTACAAATTAAGTTTAAATTATTTTTTTATATATAATAATAAATTTTATTATTTAATTGAATAATATTTATCATTCAATTTTAAAACTGATTATATATATATATATATATATATATATATATATATATATATATATATTAAAATCAACTTATATGTAAACTTTTCACCCTTTAAAATAATCACATATTATTGTAATCATTATTATTATTTTTTATATTAAGAAAACAAGAATTCACCCTTTACAATACTTAAATATTATTTTAAAACTAATAAAATGTATATATATAAAAGTTAACTTCCAAAGAAAAAAGAAAAAATATAAAAGTTAACTTATATGTAAACTTTTCACCCTTTACAATAATCACATATTATTGTAACCATTATTATTATTTTTTATATTAAGAAAACAAGAATTCACCCTTTACAATACTCACATATTATTGTAACTATTATTATTATTTTTATTATTATGAAAACAAGAAAATAGACTTTAACCTATACAATCTTAAAACTAACAAGAAAATGTTGCTTAATCCATTCATATATACGTCCAAAAATGCAATACAAACCTAACAAACTCCACTAACAAATCTAATTCCCCACGTGCCCCATAACAAACGTAAGATGAATAGAACCTTATTCCACAATGGAAAGTAGAAAAAGTGACCCATTATTATCCAGTCCTGAAGATGTTCCTGCTTATTAGATCCAATCCGTTAGTGCTCTGAAAATCTCCCCATAGAGAAATGAACCACTTATAGAGATACAGGGACCAAACTACGTATGAAACCATAACTAAAACGGTCCTAAAACAGCCCTGGTTTGGGGATAACCCTCCGTAGATAAAATCAGCCTGTATGTTGTGCAAAGAGACCCGCGAGAAAACCTGTACCAGCCTTACTGCTTAAAGAAAAACACTCCACAGCTGAGGAGGTGTTACGAAACCGACAACATGCAAAAACAAGGTGGCGTTACAAAAACAGGGAGGTGTTACAAACCATCGACAGGACCTGCAAAAATGGAAAATTAACAGTCCTGAAAATAGGAAACAAACTTGTAATTACAGAAATTGAGTTGCCCTTCTTCATGAATAAAAGCCTGAAAGAATAACAGATATCGGATAGAGAAGTGACCGCCCCCGGCTCCCTCCCCCCTTAAAAGAAAAAAATATAAAAGGCATGCCTTACCTTGCCATGGATTTCTGTTGACAGATATCGGATAGAGAAGTGAGCCACCCAGCCCCCCAGAAAATATATCATAGGCATACCTTACTTCTATGGATCCTTCAAACAAAACTTTATTTGTCTTTCTCTCGTTAACTTGGGTCGCCATTAATAAAAGCTTATCGTTGAATGCAGCATCGACCCATCAAATTGTTGTTCGGTTCAAAGGGTCAATGCTGCACTCAATGATGAGCATTTATCTCAACACGGAAATTTACCAAACAAGATAAACAGTGAGCGCACAGGGAAGCGACCCACAGATATTGGTTTGGATCTGTGTAAAGGGTGATATTCATAATATGAGGCGAAGGGAACGTGTGAAATTGGGCCAACTACTGCCCGAACTTTATCCATGAATAAATCGGCGTGCAAGAATATTGTTCGATAAGATTTTGCACGGAACGGTAGCACTCGTTTGCGCTGAAACTTCACTGTTTGCGTTCTGGTTGGTTTCTAAGCGAAGATTTGGAGAGTAGTTAAATTTCTTCCACATTTGAAGTTGATCCAAAACCTCGTGGCGTCATAGCATACGATATTGGCGTTGAATAGCATACGATATGAGTCAAATAATTGAGCAGGTCGCACAAACTACGCAACCTTTGCGTGTTCGGAAGCATTCCATGGGTGAGTAACCCATAAATATCGAAGGTTCCTACTGATAGTTTGAGTAACCCTGACACAAGTAAATATCGAAGGTTCCTATTTATAGTTTTAAGTTTATTAGTCCCCCGGGTGGCAGTGCGATATTGATATTGATTTACAGTCAGGGGTATGTTGGGATTTGATGAAAATCAATTATCAAGAATAGATTTGGATCTTATTATTCTATTTTGGTTGCAATCAAATAGATCAAGTTAGAATATGGATAAGGATTGCATGTATTATTCAGTTTCTTGTAAATGTATATAAATACATGTAAGTTCGTAGAGGCAAAAACGACTGTGAGAGACCGAGTGTGTGAGAGACTTGCAAATCTGATGTAATCTACATAATCCGAATAATAAGACAACAGATGCCTATGCTTGGTGGACATAGTCAGCGTTTGGGTGAACCACGTGAAATCTCTATATCTATTATGTATGTGTGATTATTAATTATCATTGTAAATTATATTTTCAGCATTGACAATTATAACAAGTAGTATCAGAATTGGTTAATGTGTGTGAGAGTACATAAATTTATACATCCCAACGGGTCCCTCATCTCAAGGGTGCAGAGACTTATTACTCAACCTTCATTAAATAAAAAGGACACGCACATCTTCTTTTTTAAATTGATTAGCATGGTTTTTTAATTTGAAATATAAAGCATGGTCATGGTGCGAATTTAAGGTAATTTTCATTAATTAAAAGTCAAAGTTAGTATTGTGGTGGAATTTAAATGTAAAAGTGGATTTTTTTTTTTAAAGGTGAATCTTTTTGTTTTATAAAAGATTTTTTAAACCTTTTTTATATTATTATAGATTTTTTTTTAATTAAACTTTTTACCAATTATTTTTCCACATATTTTTTCAAAGGTCTTATGGTTTTATAAATAATGGATATTGGGAGTTTTTTTGTGTTAATGGCTAAGATGCAGAGTTCCAAGTTCGAAATTGAAAATTTCAGAGGTAAAAACAACTTTGATCTCTGGAAGCTCAAGATGCACGATCTACTCGTGCAACAAGGCGTGGTGAAAGTGCTTTTGGGAAAAGCAAAGCAACCCGCGACCATAACAGATGATGACTGGGATGAGATGGATGCGAGAGAACTGAGTTCCATACGTCTGTGTTTGGTCGACGATGTTATGTTCAATATTGTCTCAGAGAAGACAGCAGTCGGTTTGTGGACGAAGTTGGAAAGTCTATATATGACGAAATCCTTGATGAGCAAAATCTACTTGAAGAGACAGTTGTACAGTTTACAGATGAAGGAAGGTACAAAAGTCGTTGACCATTTAGAGATGGTAATGGTAAGATGTGGTTGGAGTTTAGTATGAACATTGTAAAACCCATTTTAGCCCTCTTTATTTCCATTATAAGTTTTCTTCAAGTATACAGCCTGTCTATAAAGAAGAAAAGGTTATGTCTCATGTAAGTTTAGTAGGAGGTCTATTGTATGTGATGAAATGGTTAAGACGAGATGTTTCACATGTTAATGACGTTGTCAGATACGTGTCAAATTGAGGTGTTGCAGTGAAATGGGTGCTTCAGCGTTTGAGAAGCACAAATGTCACCTATAATGGTTACACTAAGATGGTCTCTGATAACTGTAATGTATATTTTATAGGTGTTTAGGACAAGAGGAGACCTATCACTAAATATGTCTCACAACACAGTTGTGTAAGACATGTTGGAGGTGGAGTGACCCCTAAGGAAATCCAAACTCGTGCAAGTCACACAGGCGAGATCATGAAACCAGTTTTATTAGGGAAGCTGCAGTGGTGCTTGGCTTCTCTTGGATTGCAGAAAAGGTGATAAACAAAAGGAAGGAGCAAGGTATCAGGTTAATTGTTGTCAAGGTGGAGATTGTTGGGATTTGGTGACAACCAATTACCAAGAACATATTTGGATCCTATTATTCTGTGTTGGTTACAACCAAATAAACCAAAAGAATATGGATAGGGATTCCATTTATTATTTAGTTTCTTCTAAATAAATATAAATACATGTAAGCCTGTAAAGGAAAAAACGACTATGAGAGATTGAGTGTGTGAGAGACTTGCAAATCTAATGTAATCTGAATAATCTGAATAATAAGACAACCAATGCCTATGCTTGGTAGAAGTAGCCCAACGTTTGGGTTTGGGTGAACCATGTGAAATCCCTGTGTCTATTATCTGTGTGTGATTGTTAATTATCATTGTGAATTGTGTTTTCCACACTGACAATTATAACAAGAACAAGTCTGGAATTTCAAATTTATCTAGATCAGGTTTGGAATTTCAAATTTATGTGAACTCTCAAGTGAAAATTTGAAAATTTGTGATGGTTATTTGTTTTTCATATCCTACATTTTAAGTTTTATATATATTTATAAGTGTCATTTTTTTTGTGTTATATATACATATTTGAGTACTTAAATTAATAGTGATGAGAAATTTATACCATAAATTTCTTAATAAAAAAAATTATAAAACCAAGTACTTGTTGTTTAAATAAACTCTCAATTTAAAAAGGCCTATACAGTGCTAATTACAAACATATTCATGACTATAAAAGATCTAAAATATTTGAACTCACTTGAATTAAAGGTAGTAGGAGTTGCACTCCATTAAAAGTCACAAATCCCAAACTTTTGTTTGGAGGATTCATCATTCCACAGTTGTCAAGATTCAGAAATGAAAAATATGGATGTATAAAAACAAGAGCATTGTCATCAATATCCTAAGGATTCACTTATGGATTCTTGTTGGAAATTGATGGAAAAACCTGAGAACAAAAGTTCGCCAGGAGACTCGTAAACAATCTTCACCTAAAAACTCCACCTAAAAACTCCTTGCCATAACAGGAAACAATGCTTGGCTAGAAGAAATCATGCCTGGCCCTTTTTTTTAACTCAAGTATAACACAACATTAACTTTAGTTTAATGTTTTATTTACTCCTTCAACAAACCAGTTAAGTGTTCTATCTAGAAGGTTACACCCTATAGCTATAGTAAGCTAAATACCGAGAATTTACGACAAGTATCCTATGAAGTGAAACGTCAATATACCACCGTTTGGATATATACCACCGTTTGGATTTGATATACCACCGTGGATATACCACCGTGGATATATCAAATGCATCTTAAAACCAAAAGAATGTCCTATGGGAAATCAAATTCCAGGCATGGCCCAGATTGTTGGCTGTACGGAGAACATGAAACAAAGTTTGGCTTCATATTTTTTTTATAATTATAATTTTTAAAACATGAGATACCAACAGTGGTAAGGACAACGAAACAAATTTTTTTTTTTTCTTAGTGGAGGGTTTAATATATATATTTGGTTTTATTTAAATATTTTATTTTTTTATTATTTTTTTAAATGAAATTTGGTATGAGAATTGTTGAGAAATTGCAATTTGTTATTATTTAAATTATATTTTTGAATGCATAAATAATTTCAGTGTTCTAAACAGTTTCTATTACATCTAAATCATGCAACTTTAACAATTTATATCAACAATTCCAACATTTTTTTTAAATTTCTTTCATTTTAAATAAAATTAATAAGTATACAAAAATTTAAATGAAAAAACAAAATAAATTTAAGACTTAACCTAATTTAAATGTAAATGAACATCAAAACTAGACTATAAATCAAGACAAATACTTAGAGGGAGTCTAAAAAATATAACTCCTAATTGTTAAACGGTGACAACAAAATCCCAGGATTAGGATTTCAAATCCTATAATCCAACGTTGGTTGTAACCAATAAGACCAAGTTAGAATTTAGTTATGAGCACATTCAATAATCAGTTTCTAATGTATATTGATATAATTTACGTAAGCCCGTAGAGTCATACATGAGAGGAGTCAGTGAGTTTTTGTAATCTCCATGACCAACTGATACCTCTGCTTGGTGGACGTAGCCCAACGTTTGAGTGAACCACGTGAAATCTCTGTCTTTTATTTCTGCATAATTGTGTTTACTTTATGATATTTGTGTTTTCCACATTTATGAGTATAACAAATGGTATCAGAGTTGAGGAGGCTACAGACTAGAAGAGTTGCTCGCTACAAGAGGTTGTGTTGAGATCGTTGTGTTGGAGAGGTTGCGTGGGTTGCTTGAAGGGAGCGTTGTTTTTTGCATCAGCGTTGGGGGCTCTTCACAAAGGGAGCGTCGTTTCATTAGTGGACTTGTAATTTTTTTCGGGAATCGTTTCAGCGATCACTGTGTTAGGGAAGGGAGCATCACATATGAATTTTAGTGCTGGTCTATAAGGAAGGGAGCGTCGATCCCTGGTGTAATTTTAGTGCTGGTCTATAAGGAAGGGAGCGTCGATCCCTGGTGTGCGCATAGTATAAATCAAGTTTTTGCAAAGTATATGAAATGTTGACTTNTTTTTTTTTTATTTAAATTTGAAGGATCGACCTTGTCCTGAGGTGGATGTTTAAAACAATTTAAAAAGGTTAGAGGAATTAAAGTAAAGTAAAGGTGAATTCTTATTAAAAATATGAATTATATTAAAAATTTGTATGCATAAATTCAAGTGGCTGGATGTTTCTTAAAAATGTTCAAATATTTTTAATAAAAGGTGAGGATTAGTGAAAAGGTCTCTTATTATACTTTTTTGTTTTTGGTGTTTACACCATTATTCCTCCACATACCTTTTTAATGAGAATTGGTTATTACAAGTAGTGGTGTTTTTTTTGGCATGTTTCTTCTAATGAAAAAAATGTAGAGTGTTAAGTTCGAAATTGAAAAGTTCAATGGAAAGAACAATTTTGAGATATGGAAGGTTAAGATGCACGATCTTCTCGTGAAAAAGGGCATGGTGAAGGCACTTTTGGGAAAACCAAAGCAACCCGCGACCATAATAGATGATGACTGAGATGAGATGGATGCAAGAGCACTCAGTGCCATACGCCTGTGTTTGGCCAACGATGTACTGTTCAAAATTGTTACAGAGAAGACAACAGTCAGTTTGTGGTCAAAGGTGAAAATCATGTACATGAAGAAATCCCTGATGAACAAGATCTTTCTGAAAAGGAAATTGTACAGTTTGTGCATGAAGGAAGGTATGGAGATAGTTGATCATTTAAATACTTTTAATACTCTCTTAGTCCAGTTGACTATCATGGGAGTGAAATTTGAATCTGGAGATAAGCCAATTACATTATTGTGTTATTTGCCCGCGTCATAGGATCACTTTGTTACCTCTATTAGTTTAATTTCAATAGAAAGTATTGAGTTTGATGATATTGTTGGAGCTTTACTGCCTGAGAAAACAAGGAAGAAATCCAATATAGAAACCTCTACATCTAAGGCAATGATGGTCAGAGGTAGACCTAAAGAAAGAGGACACAATCAGAGGGATTTATCTCGGTCAAAGTCGAAGGGAAGAAAGAGCAAGTTTAAGTGTTGGTTTTGTGGAAAATCTGGACACTTGAAGAAGGATTGTTGGAAGCGACAACAACCCTCCAAAGAAGACCCTCCAAAAGAGACGAAGGAAGCAAATGCAACTGAAACAGGTTTAGCAACAGGTTCAGGTATGGCTGATGAAGTTTTATCAATTAGTATTGGTTCACGTCATGATCAACAATGGTTATTAGATTATGTTGCTTCAAATCACATGTGTCTTCATAGACACTGGTTTGTTACTTACCAGTCTATAGACGATGGATTTGTTTACATGGGAAACAAAATATCATGTATAGTTGTGGGAATTGGTAGCATTCGAATGAAGATGTTTGATGGAACTGTTAAAATATTAACTGATGTAAGACATGTACCTGAGCTTAGGAAGAACCTAATTTCTTTGGGAGTCTTAAATACTGGACGATATAAGAGTATTGTTCAAGGTGGATTTATGAAGGTCTACAAAGGAATTCTATTGGTTATGAAAGCGGAGAAGGTTGGTAACCTGTTCCTGTTAGAAGGAACAACTGAGTCAGATCATGTGATAATGGTNTGTATTTATGGAAAACAAAATATGTAGAGATTTAAAACCGAAAGACACACCAGTGATGGAATCCTTGATTATATTCATTCTGATGTTTGGGGACCATCCCCTACTATTTCATATAGAAGATCATCATATTTTGTAAATTGTATAGATGTTTCTCTAGGAAGGTGTGGATCTATATGTTGAAAAGAAAGGTTGATGTGTTTACTATTTTCAAGCAATTTAGAGCTTTGGTAGAAAAGAGCATGGGTAGATCCATTAAATGTTTAAGAATTAATAATGATGGTGAATTTACTTCAATGGAATTTGAAAACTATTGCAAAGAATTTGGAATCGATAGGCATAAAACCACTGCCTATACTCCTCAGCAAAACGGATTTGTTGAACACATGAACAAGACTCTTCTAGAGAGAGCAAGGAGTATGCTGAGTAACGCCAACTTGCAACAGGAACTGTGGTAAGAAGCAGTAACTACATCTTGTTATCTGGTGAATCGATCACCATCAACAACAATAGAGTTCAATATTCCTAAAGAGGTATGGAAAGGTCATCCTTGTAATTATTATAATCTTAAAGTTTTTGCTTGTGATGCCTGTGCTCTAATTCTGAAACATCATCATTCTAAATTAGATCCAATATAAAAAAGGCTTATCTTTGTTGGATATGGTGATGGTATTAAGGCATACAAGTTGTGGGATCCTACTGTCCACAAGATCACCATTAACAGATATGTAATATTTGATGAATCATCTCTCATCAAATCAGATGTAGATGTTCAAATGAAACAGGAAGAAGTACCTAAGTATCAACAGATTCAGTTTGAAACTAATGAAGGTGAACATGAACAAGTTTTAGAAGATGTTCATGAAGAGTCTCATCTAGCAGAGGAAGACATGGTTGATGATGACAGTCAACATATTGTGGATGAGCCACGAACTTCCCTAAGGAGGTCTACATGGGTCATAAATCCTCCAAGAAGGTATGATGATTTTGTTTCATCGATTTCTTTAAGTACTAATGATCATGAAACTTCATGCTATCAAGAAGCTATGAAGGGTTCTAGCATTGATAAATGGAAAGAAGCGATGAAGGATGAAATGAAGGGATTAGAGAGGATTGCTATATGGGACCTGGTAGAACTTCCAAGAGACAGAAAATTTGTAGATTGCAAGTGGGTCTACACGCTGAAGAAGGGTGTTGCTGATAAGGTGGAAAGGTACAAAGCAAGGCTCGTTGTGAAATGGTATTCTCAGAAAGAAGGTATTGACTTTCATGAAATTTTTTCACCAGTTGCTAAGTCTGTTTCAATTCGAATTGTGTTAGCATTAGTTGCGTCACTTGATTTGGAGTTGGAGAAGCTAGATGTTAAGATTGATTTCTTCCATGGAGATTTGGATGAGGAAATTTACATGGAACAACTGGAAGGGTTCGTTCAGAATCACAGCAAGAAATTTGTTTGCAGGCTCAAGAAATCATTGTACGGTATGAGGCAAAGGCAGTCACCCAAACAATGGTACAAGAAATTTGACTCTTTCATGGTGAGTCAGAATTATACAAGGAGTGAGTATGATCATTGTCTCTACTTTAAGAAATTGAATAATGGCATATTCATTATCTTAGTATTGCATGTTGATGATATTCTTTTAGCAAGCAAAAGCATAACTGATATTAACATGTTAAAGGCTCAAATGGCTAGGACGTTCGATATGAAATATCTACGAGTAGCAAGGCATATTTTGGGCATGGAGATATTCAGAGACAGGAGGAATGGTAAGCTTTGGTTGTCACAACAAAAGTATGTTGAGAAGATACTTTTGAGGTTTGGTATGAACGATGTGAAACCAGTTTCAGTCGCTTTGGCTTCCCATTTTAAGATTTCTTCAAGTTTATGTCCTAGTACAAAAGAAGAAAAGGAATATATGTCTTGAATAACATATGTTATTGTAGTAGGAATTTTAATGTATGTGATGGTTAGTACAAGGCGAGAAATTTCACATGCAGTTGGGGTTATCAACATGTATATGGAAAATCCAGGTAAAGAGCACTAGGCAGCAGTGAAATGGGTGCTTCAGTATTTGACGGGCACAAGTGATTATTGTATCACCTATAACAGTGTTTGTGAGTCAGTCTGTGGATAAGTTGATTCTAATTTTGCAGGTGATTTGGACAAAAGAAGGTCAACTTCAGGGTATGTTTTTAATCTTGCAGGTGGAGATATTAGTTGGATGTCAAAGCTACAGAAGATTGTTGCTTTATCCACTACATAAGCAGAATATGTAGCTACTTCACATGCTTCCAAAGAGGCAGTTTGGTTGAAAGGTTTGTTTGGTGAGTTTGGAAGGATGCAGGAAAAAGTAAAGTTACTTTGTGATAGTCAAAGTGCTATTTACTTGGATAAGAATCCATCCTACCATAGTAAAACAAAACATATACCTATCAAGTACCAT
The DNA here is from genome assembly GCA_032191745.1 of Picea mariana. Classification (NCBI taxonomy): domain Eukaryota; kingdom Viridiplantae; phylum Streptophyta; class Pinopsida; order Pinales; family Pinaceae; genus Picea; species Picea mariana. The sequence goes on from JASDQU010307681.1 coordinate 72,077, forward strand.
TTTGTAAGACGGGTCATTAATGAACGTGGATTCTCTCTTGAGAAAGTGCATACTAAAGAGAACTGTGCAAACATGTTCACAAAACCAGTACTGTTGGAGAAGCTACAATAGTTCTTGGATTCTCTTGGCTTGCAGAAAATGTGATGAATGAAAGAAGGAGAAATGTATCAGGTTAATTGTTGTCAAGGTGGATATTGTTAAATGGCGACAACAAATTCCCAGGATTAGGATTTCAGATCCTATAATCGAGCATTGGTTGTAACCAATAAGACCAAGTTAGAATTTAGTTATGAGCGCATTCAATAATCAGTTTCTAATGTACATTGATATAATTTATGTAAGCCCTTAGTGGCAGATATGAGAGGAGTGAGTGAGATA
>JASDQU010307681.1:106107-116149 GCA_032191745.1 Picea mariana
GAGTACCACTTTTCTTTGCCAAAATTTTTTCCTTTCAACCCAATATTCCAAAGGTCATGCTACCCTTTTCTTGTAGTTCTGGAGCGCTTCTGCAAAATTGTGTCCTCTCCTAACTTTGCCTGAGCATATGGTGCTAAGTCCTCTATGGAAGGTAGGACCTGCTCCTCCTCTTGATTGAACATGGAAGAATCATAGAGTTTGAGATTCTCCACATTCACTACTAAGTAAATGCACATGTATGGGGGTAGACTGAGCCTGTAAGTGTTATCGCCTACATTTTCCAATAACTCAAGAGGACCATACCATAGAGCCTTGATCTTCTTACCAGGACCCTGTAGCCTTTCCTTATTTAGTTATGTCTCCCACTCTAAATGTTCTCTATATTCTATGTTGGTCATGTCTACCCTTGTACTTTTCCTTCTTCAGTGTCTCTTGTACCTGCAAATGGATCTATCTAATCTTCTCAAAAAAAAATTCTTCTTGTAATGCATATCATGTGAGGTCCTCCCTCACTCCTCCTTGTTTTCCATATACAACATCTAGGGGTGAAGGTGGAAAATATCCAAAGAAAGTTTCAATAGGTCAGATACTAGTAGAAGTGTGGAGTGCTCTTCTATAAGAGTGTTTTATATAGATTATATTTTCATCTCGGGTCTTTGAATTCTTTTGATTGTAACCCCTCAAAAACTACACCAAAGTCTTGTTGAATACTTATATTTTCCCATCTGTCTGTGGATGGAATGTTGTAGACCTCTTCAACTTATTCTCCATCTTCTCCCACAATGTAGTGCAAAATAAAAATCCGCAACACCCAAAGTATGGTAAGGCTGTACCTAAATCCCAATATAAAGGAAATAGAAATGATGGCCAACCCTAGGATAACTATCCCAAGCCACCAAAAAATAAGGGTAATAGGAAGGATAAGAATGACACTATAAAATGGTGCGAGTTCCACAAAATCCCTTTGCACAATATCGATGAATGTCGCTCAAAACAGTCATTTTTGGATGAGACGAAAGATCTAGGGTCGAATGTTGACTCAAAATCTGATTCAAAGCCAGAAAAGGGAATACCGATCATCGATGCAGAACCTAGTGTCACCATCGATACCACAAAAGTCCATCTAGAGGAACCGAAGGATCCTGAAGAAGGGGAGTGTATTTTCCACTCACAGATTTGGGTGAAGGGAATCCCACTCCATTTCATTGTTGACAACAATAGCCAGAATAAATTGATATCAGCAAAGGTTTTCAAGAGGTTGAACTTGACAATGACGCAACATCCTTGTCCATACATCATCGGTTGGCTCAACCAGGGATGAGACATCTCCGTCATCCAACAATGTTGCCTGCACTACGACATCAAACCCTTCAAAGATGAGGTATTGTGTGATGTTTCTCTACTTGAAGTTTGTGATTTTTTTCTAGGACAACCATATATGTGGAAGCATCATGCTATTTATGAATCTAGGCCCCATAGTGTCATTATTACTTTGGGAGATAAGATCTACAGGGTACCAGAGGCAGTCCCAAATATTTCGATCTCTTTGATCTATGTGAAGTAGTGCAGAAAGGTGTTTTATCAGACCAAGAGATTTTTCTTTTGTATGGCTCGACCGGAAGGTGAATGGAAGGTCACTGCAACTACCAAAACCTCTACACGGGGTCTCTCTTCCCAGCAACAATAGGTGGACAAAATAGTTTAAGAGTAAAAAGACATATTCACCTCGCTTTTTGGGGTTCTTATGCACTATTAGGTAAATTAATCAATTGATCTGACACCCGATGCTCATTTGCCTAACGACCTTGTATACAAGCGTTTTGTTATGGATAATGAAGAAATCAAATGCTAGATCCAAGAGATAACTCTTAAGGGCCACATCATACCAATATCCTCACCTTGTGGGAACCCAATTGTTCTAGTGCAAAATAAGGACGAGACATGGCAATTTTGTATTGATTACAGATCCCTGAACAAGATTACAGTCAAGAGCTGGTATCCAATTTCCTAGATTTATGATATTCTCGATTAGCTCAAGGAGACAAGGTTTTTAGTAAGATTGATATGAATTTAGGTTACCACCAGGTGTCGATTGAGAAAACTGATGTGTGGAAGATAACCTTCAAGGCCAAAGAAGGCCTCTTTGAGTGGTTTTTTATGCCTTTTGGCTTGACTAATGCCCCTAACACATTCATACAGATGATGGATGATATATTACGACCATTCAAAAACTCCTTTGTGGTTGTATATTTGGATGACATAATGTTGGATGTATGGGCTAACCCGGGTTCTACCTTAGTTCTCCAACAAAACCCTTTTCACCATGAGCCCTTCTAGTAAACCAGAAGGCTACGTTGTGCATAGAGTGCAAAACGCAGTCTCACCCGAGATGGTTTATAGGTGACTACAGGAAAAAGGTGCCTGCAATCATGGAAGGGATTGAGGTTCTTCTTCTTACTTCTATTTTTACTTAACCATGCATTGTATCATACCATTCATTAGATATATTATTCCATTCATTTGTACCATTCATTCTACATACATATTCTAGTGCGCATTGTAATTAAAACCATTTATTCATATAACCATTTAACCATAACTGAATAAATAGTAAAACATTCTGACACATTTGCAACACAGGTGTTTTTATCGTGGTTCACCCCCCGCTAGGGCTATGTCCACAAAGATATTATTTTTATTCCTTCTTCTCCATCAAAATGGTGATGCATGCATTATGTGATAGAATAGTAGAGAGTAGTCAGGTGGACCAGTGTCCCACCAAGATCCATATCTTGTGACCTGACTCTCAACTACATCTCCATATTGACTCCATTTGAGCTCCACAACTCTTTAAACAGACTTCAACTCAAAAAGGTGCTCCAAGTATTTTCCTCATGCAAAATGTTACACACAGATCTCTCCAAAGATACTTACATCAAAGGATGCCTCAATCTACCTTATACCTCTTCTATTTATACTATAAAAATGGGTTAAAACCCTTACAATATGCCTCCAAAACCCTAACCCTAACATGGATAGGCTTGACCACATCTGCGTTGGATTTTTGCAAATCCTATCGCACTCTACTTCCTTTTCCCTTTGTCATGGTATTCTTCGTTATTTTTTGATGTGCATTATTTTCAATGGCCGACTCTGCCTCACTTGTTGTGTTTACTCCCAAACATTCCTGCTTCAATAGGCCCCCAACACTAACTTCTGACTCGTCCCTAGCCACGCAAATTTAGTTTACTTTCTGCAGCGCTACCTCCAATGCATGAAACTTCTTTTCCATCTTTTTTGTTGTTTCCTTTTCCTGCACATTCTTCTCTGCCAATGTCTCCACACCCTTTATTTTCATGTGCTCTTTCAACACTTCCTTGCTTTGTGCATTTGTTTATGATAGTCTTACTTTCTTTATTTGCAGTTATTCTATCATTATTTCGGCCTCTTGTTGCAATGGCTCTAATTGGGTCTGCCTTGCTTGTTTTTCTCCTTGTACTTCCTTTACCTCTTCCTACAGTTTTTTCATCTCCTGTGCGTCCTTCAGTCTTAGGGATATGGCCATTGTCTTCTTCCTCTTCTTCATGTTCTGAACTGCAATGTTCAATTTATCCTCTCTCTGGTCCATATGCTGGATCTTCTCATCTTCATCTAGGCTGGTACAAATGTTCGCAGTCCTATCATACAATTCCACGAATTTTTTAAATTCTTGCGTTATTCTATCTATATGCGCAGTAGCCTCTTTCTCTATTTGTTCCCTCACCTATGGGGGTGTGCTTGGAGTCAATTTTTCTACTAAATTTCTTATCTCCTACTTGTATCTCTCCATGGTCTGTGCAATATTTTGTATCTTTTCTTCTGTTTTGACATTCGGTCCTGCACGACGTCTGCTATGCTCCTGTAAACTTATGCAAGTTTCTTCTCTTGTTTATCTACGTGTTGTTTATCCTCTTCCTTATCCAATTTGATTTTCTCACAAGTGACCTGCATTATCTCCTTCACCTCCCTTTTAATCTCTAGGTTGGTGGCATCCACGCTAGCTCTGGACTAGACTTTCTACATCACACACACCTGTAACCCATATATTTCCTTCGTGGGTATATGTGTCAAAACCAACTCTAGATGTTCAATGTCCTTTATTTTTTTTGTCTGGTGTTGATGTCGACTTCAAACAGGTCATGTGTGACTTTGAACCTGTCACTACTCTTTACTATTGTTTGCATTGTCTCTTCTTGTTCTTTTTGCACTGGTGCTTGTTGTTGTTTCTCTTTATGTTGCGTTATAGGATGATGTATTTTACTTTGTTGCATCATATGTAAAATGTCATGAAATTATACCAACTTCTCCATAATTTTCTCCCTTTGTGCTTCCGTTGCAATGATTATATTTTCCCCTCTATCCTAGATTTTATCTACAGTGAATTCTGCATCCTCTTCTATAATAGTAAGTACTGGAGGATTCTTGTGGTAATTCATTTTCTTTCTTATTTCCCCCTATTGTGTTCCAGTCCTTTTCTTGGTTGGGGTTGAGGCATGCACATAAGTTAATCCATTTAGAACAATAGGATACATATTTGAAGCCATCTTCAATATCTAGACACATTGGTATATTTCAATAATTTCCAATCGACAAACCACCGAACCAGAGTTGATCACACAATGGATCTGAATTAAAAAGGTTTGTAAACAACAGATTGAAGTTTAAACTATCGGTTGTGATACCATGTTGGGGAATAATGTGGACCAAAACATGAAACAAAAACACAGTATTGCAGATAATCGAAGAAGGGAAAAATTTTGAAGAATAGAGGTGGCATCTAAAGACACTGTTACAACGCCAAACCACGACGTACTATGATTCAAAAATGAAAGTGCATATTGCACATATTTATCTGCATGATTTATTGTACAATATCAGTTCACATTCATCATGTTGATAATGACCCAGAGTGTCCTCTTTTATAGTCTTAAGATCTGACCCACTCCCATAAAATCTAGAAGATGTTGTCCACATATCACCATCGAAAGTTAGATTTGACTCCACAAAATTCGTTCTATCAAGTCAGCTCGACATGACTCAATTCAACCGACTATATGTCCAACTTGTTGTTGATTGTTGTTCTAGTTGATCCACCGCCAGACTATTTTCGATTACTAGTAGACTATTCAAGCGATAGGCAGGTTGGTTACTCAACCGACTAGTATGGTGTGATGGTCGATCACATGACTTATCGTATATAGATGAGGGTTGACCTCTCGACCGACTAAACCCAGGAGAGGTGTGATGAGCCATCAATGATTGATGTCCCAACACATAGTTCCATAGAAATAAATCCTAACTTACTTGTTAAGTAAAATAAAATGAACATCATTGTTAGAGTTTTGGTTTGTCCTTCAAGTATGGCCCTAAAAATTAATCCCTCATCATGGTAAGATATGCAATGAAAGTTTTAAATGAAATTTCCTATTCAATCTTGGTTTTCATTTCACATTTTTAGTGTGTTCATCCTTTGATCCACCATCTCCCTCAGGAATCAAACCTTGCTTCTCCCTTATCATCCTTTCCTTCCTTTAAAAATATTTCCCATTCAAATCCTCTACCCACCTCTACGTTTTCACCCCCTCATGCCGTAATCGATATTTGTGTCCCTATTCTAGTATGGAAAAACCTCGAGCTACAAATTGCCCAAAATATGTAGAATCCACGAAGTATTCATGCAAATGGCACTCAAAATCCTCCTTGAAAGGGTATATTTTTTAGTACACACAATTATGTTGGGAAACCAAGGAACTCCAAAGCTCCTCTTGAGTTGGATAATGAGGAATTTAATGAACATGAGCCTAGATAATGACCCTTTCGAAAGTGGCATCCCTATTATATTTAAAGACTATAATAAGTGTAATCCCTTACCCTTTACTCTCTCTCACTCTGATGTTTCCTTCTCCAAGGTAGATAATTTTAATGATGATTCATGGGTCACTATCAAAGGTAAGAAAGGTGAACATCCCCCCATCTATAAATTTCCCATGGAAGATCTCATGAGCATAATAAGTAGGCATACCCTTTTCAGGAACACCTTTGAGAAGATGTGGTATATTCATTCCTTCGTTTCCTTGAGATTTGATTTTCAAAAGCATTTTTGGGGACCATTCATAGATCTCGTGATGTATCTGAGAGAACCCTCACTCCACTCTCTAAGGAACTTCTTAGGAAAAACTCGAGAGAATTTTGATCAAGGGACTTATTTTCACGATACGACAATAGAAGGATGGCTCTAGGCCTACAACTAGAACTAAAAATGATGAATGGATGAAAGGGTTTTTTTTGTTAGATGATCAATTTTGAGATCTCCACTCTTAATCATGATTGTTACCTATTCTCTTTTGAATCCTTTTAAATCTTCCATGATGTTAGTCTAGTTACTATTATACTCTCTTATTGTTGTATTTAAGACCCTATATTTATTCTATATACCATTATTTCATAGAGTGGAGGATTTTTGGAGATTTCATATATGGGTGTCTAGTCAAGCATTTTGTAAACTTTTGTATTTTACGTCATTTTGTAAACTTTTGTATTTATCTTTTTGAAAAAAAAATGTTTTACTAATATATAGAGAGAAAACATTAAAATGTGTAGAACAATGCATATCTCCACTCTCCACACTAAACAAAGATGTGATAAAAATTGTGATAATGTTTTTATAGATAATAAATTCATTTAATGTATTAAACAAAAAAAAAAATTTAATTGGGCCGAATAGTTAAGAACATGTGTTTCCTCTTAAAAAGCTCAAAAATGGATTATTGTTATTATTATTAATAAATATCAAAATTTCATTTATTACAAATTAAATTTAAATAATTTTTTACTTATATATCATAATAATATTTTTTATTATTTAAATTAATAACTTTTACCATTTAATTTTAAAACTGATAAATAAATATATTTTAATAATTTAATTTGGGATCCATATCAGGATGGAAATAACCTTAGCCAAAATTTATTTAAAAACTTTAATTAAGTTTTAGGGTTTTACTTTTATTAAAAAAAAAAGTTAATTTATTATAAAATTCTTCATTTTCTAATTTATTGTTTTTATTTTAGGAACAAACTAGCTGCCTAGCGATGGGATCCCCATTATCCCCCATTGTTGTCAATATTTTCATGAAAAACTTTCAAAATAAAGCCTTGGACTCCTTTCCCTTGAAACCATCAAGGTGGAAGAGATTTGTTGATGACACTAATATACTCTGGCCCCATAGGAAATAAGAATTACAAAAATTCTTTCAACACCTAAATAACATCTTAGAAGAAATAAAATTCACAATGGGACTTGAAGAAAATGGTAGCATCCCCTTTCTAGATGCTCTAATCAATAGGAAAAGCGATGGAAATCTAGGACATGTAGTCTATAGAAAAATACCCACAAAGAAAAATATCTCCACACAAACTCACAATGGAACATGAAGAAAATGGTTGCATCCCCTTTCTAGATGCTCTAATCAATAGGAAAAGCGGTGGAAATCTAGGACATGCGGTCTATAGAAAAATACCCATAGAGAAAAATATCTTCACGCAAACTCCCATCACCACCCCAACCAGAAACTAGGAGTCCTAAAAACTGTAGCCACGAGAGCCATAAGAATCTTCGATGAAGCACACCTAGAACAAGAAAAAGATCACCTCTCCAATATTTTTAAGAAAATACACTATAAACATAAAGACATTAAGAATGCAATAAATAAATCCTTAGAAAGAACTAGCAAAAGTCCTAACTCCCTAAAAAAACAAAACCCTAATAGAAATGCCTACCTACCTTACATCCAAGGAGTAACCAATAGGATTGCAAGAGTCCTTAGCAAAAAATATATTAGGACCTCTTCTAAACCACATGAAACCATCAAACAAAATATAAGATCCTTTAAAGACAAACTTAACCCTCACGAAGGAAAATGAATTTACAAAATAGAGTGTTCATGAGGAAAATGCTATATCGGTGAAACTAGTAGGTCGCTCCTTCTAGATTAGAATTAAAGAGCATGGATCTGACATCAAGAATGAAAGTGTTCGCACCTATGCCTTAGTAGAACACTCCCTTAAAACAAAACACCATGTTCACCTAGAAGATACCAAAATTTTGTCCTATTAAAACACCTTTTCATCTCTAGAAATTAAAAAAAATACCATTACTTAAAATAAAAACAAAAAATTAAAAAATGAAAAATTTTGTAATAACATAACTTAAAAAAAAAATTAATAAAAATAAAACCCTGAAACTTAATTAAAGTTTTTCCAAATACTTCTAAAAACAATCATCACCACATAAATCTCATCAATCAATTTAACAACTTTTATCATTTAATTTTAAAGCTGATAACTTGTATATAAACTTTTCACCATATTATTGTAACCATTATTATTATTTGATAGTAAGAAAACAATAAAATGGACTTTAACCTATACAATCTTAAAGCTAAGAAAATGTTGTTTAATTCACTCATTTATATGTCCAAAGATGCAATACAAACCAAACACACTCCACTAACAAATCTAATTCCCCACGTGCCCCATAACAAAGTTAAGAGGAATTGAACCTTATTCCACAATGGAAAATAGAAAATGTGACCCATTATTATTCAGTCCTGAAGCTGACAAAAGGTTGAACCTCTCACGGAACTCCTGGTTCTCGTTCCTGCTAGGAAAATCTCCTCATAGAAAAATTCTATGAACCACTTATAGAGATACAGGGACCAAACTACTTATGAAACCATAACTAAAACGGTCCTAAAACAGCCCTCGTTTGGGGATAACCCTCCGTAGATAAAATCAGCCTGTATGTTGTGCCAAGAAATCCGCGAGAAAACCTGCACCAGGCTTACTGCTTAAAGAAAAACACTCCACAGCTGAGGAGGTGTTACGAAACCGACCACATGCAAAAACAAGGTGGTGTTACAAAACCAGCCACCTGCAAAAACGAGGTGTTACAAACCATCTAAAGGACCTGCAAAAATGGAAAAATAACAGTCCTGAAAATAGGAAACAAACTTGTAAATGCAAAAATTGTGTTTCCCTTCTTCATGAACAAAAGCTTGAAAGAATAACAGATATCGGATAGAGAAGTGCCCCGCGCCGCCCCCCAGAAAAAATATAATACGCATGCCTTACCTTGCCATCGATTTCTGTTGACCTGCTTCCATAGATCCTTCAAACAAAACATTATTTGTCTCTCTCGTTAACTTGGGTCGCCATTAATAAAAGCTTATCGTTGAATGCAGCATCAACCCATCAAATTGTTCAGTTCAAAGGGTCAATGCTGCTCTCAATGATGAGCATTTATCTCAACACGGAAATTCACAGGGAAGCGACGCACAGATATTGGTTTGAATCTGTGTAAAGGGTGATATTTATAAATCTCTAATTCATGAATTCAGGAGTCATGGAGGAGAGTAGCTTAGCTTAGAATTAGAATATTGGTTGTGGTAGCTTCAAGGTTGATTAAGTAGAATTGTACAAGATTGCAGTCAATATTTTAACGACAGAAAATTATTAGAAGCTAAGAAAAAGAGGAAAGAAGTAAGCATGAATAACGCGTATATTTAATATTACTGTCTTCGGTCCCCCGCCTGACAATATAAGGCGAATGGAACTTATAAAATTGGGCCAAGTACTGGCCGAAGTTTATCTATGAATAAATGGCATCCTCTTATAAAATTTATTCATAGTTTATCTATGAATAAATTGGGCCGAAGTACTGGCCGAAGTTTATCAAATGTGATCTAGTTCGATGACACTGACGGTGTTGAACACCCTTAGGCGTCCGATGACTAGTTCGATGACTATTTGTTCTACAAAATGGAATCCGATAAGACGTCTCCGACACTGAGACCCCAGACGCCATCCCATAGAACGAACGGCCTACGCTGGAAACAAATATCCCCGTCCGCTAATGTCTCGTTTCGCCCAGGGACACAACGTCCCGTTCCACCTGGGGCCACAATGTCCCGTTCCACCCCTCCACAGCGCCATGTTCCGCATC
>JASDQU010307682.1:1315-13890 GCA_032191745.1 Picea mariana
CCCACTGCATTTTATTGTTGATAGCGGAAGCTAGAAGAATCTCATCTCAACAAAGGTCGTCAAACAATTGGGATTGTTGACAACACCACATCCACAGCCATACAACATCGGGTGGCTTCGCCAAGGATGAGATCTTCGTTGTAGCCAGCAATGTCGATTGTCATACGACATCCAACCCTTCAAGAATGAGGTATTATGTGATGTTTCCCCACTATATATATGTGATGTTCTCTTGGGCTAGCCATATATGTGGAGACGCCATGTTGTGAGTCTCGACCCCACAGTGTCATTGTTTCTCTAGTGGGTCATCTCTACAAAATACCAGAGGTAGTTCCAACTATTGTTCCACCTAAACAATGCCACAAGGTAGTATCTCATACTGCAAAATTCAGCTTCTTCACAATCTGTTCAAAAGGGGAACAAAAGGACATTGCAACCACTATAGCCTCGCCCCAAGCACCTTCTATCCAGCAGAACCAAGTTGACAAGGTTGCAGCAAAGCGCACAGATTTCTTATGCACACTGTCCTCTCATGTAGCTCGACTTGTTGAATAACCTCAGCCTCAACAGGTTCATGATAGACTTCCACAAACTAAGCAACGCGATGTCTCCAACAAGTCAAGCAGCTCACCAAGATTTAGATTCAACAAATGTTTTTTCCTCTCCCCCAGGCACTCAATGCAATGGAGACCTCTTCCTAAGGAGGGAGGATTGATCCAGGTGGATATTGGCGGCGACCCACCTTTTCCAACTGACTCAAAACAATTTTCTGGCAATTTTGGTAATTTACTATTTTTAACAGTTTTTAACTTCCGGGGCCATTTTGAGGTCCTAAACGATGTTTTTGGGAAAACATGGAGAAATATGGAAGTTCCTTCAATATTTCCTCGAAAATGAATCTCCTCGACGATACCTTTCCAACGAACTATCATGTGCCTAAAACAAAGATTATATGCAAAATTTACGACCTCGGAAAGTTGATGTATTAACTTACCCAAATGGGGCCCACATGAATTTTGGCGCTTCATCTCCTAAGGTTAGGTTTTTGGATGTCTAGGGTTTTTGGCATTATTTTTTATTGTAAAAAGGCCTTTAGAGCCTCATTTTAATCATCTTCTTGAGAATGCGAGTAGCTGTCACATCTCTTCTCAAAGATAAGCTGCCACCATTCTAGCGAGTCTTTCACTCTGTATTTTTACAGTCTCTGTACATTTTCTTCAGTAATAGAAATCGTGTATTACTGTATATCTATGTTTATGGTCACATCTCTAATACATTTATGTTATATTATTGAACATCTGCGATATCTCTGTGCATTTATTTATTATATCTCCGCTCTCATTTTGTGATGAAAATAATCTAGATCAGAACTTGAGTAAAGTCAGATGCTAATGTTGTAACCATTTGAGACACATTGCTTCTCAATGTTCTGAGAAGAAGAATAAGAGGAAGGAATAGGAGGGGCCTAATACAACTGCTACAACAACCATGGAGCACTTTTCCTCCAAGTTTGATAAGGAATTTTATTTGGTTACTCTAGTATCTAGTGTCGATAGTGGAGGATTTGGGGGTGATATCTGATGGATTGTTGACAGTGGAGCCTCTTTTCACATGAAGAGAATCTGGCGAGTATTCCTTATTATCACAGTGACAGGTCTTGACTAGATGGTGGAGAGTGAAGGAGGTATGGCACGAGTTGTACGTGGAGTTGGAAGGGTTATATTCCAAATCGATTATGGAGGATTCTTAGAGCTTGATGGAGTTCTCTTTGTTCCAGGGTTGATGGTTAACTTTCTCTTAGTCTCAACCTTGGAGGATGTTGGATATTGTACATTGTTCAAGAGGAGGACATGTATTTATATACAACAATGGGGCAGAATTGGTTGAACCACAACTGATTGGTGATTGGGTGGATAAGATGTACATGTTGTGAGGACAACCTTCAGGATAGGATTCAACGTTGGATGAGGAGCAGGATGATCTTGAGACTGTGGTGGGCCCAAGGATTTAGTCTTGCATTCTGAGAGAAGAGAGGGAGTCTCTTCTGAGCACTAGTAGGAGGCTCAGTTGGTGTGATCGAACCGATGTTGAGGGTGGAGTGGATTCTCCTAGGAGCTCAGGGTTTAGATTGGTTTTCAAGAGAACATCTTCTGGTTCAAGTTTTGTGCAGGTGTTGGGTAAGGCTCCAGGTTCAGAGGGAGCCCCTACTAGGAACATTGTGATGGGACTGGATGATGGTGATGTAAACGAGTACTTCCCTCACTAAGAGGGAGTGTTAGCTTTTATAGATCAGGAATTAATCTCTGTTTGTCTTGTATGCAAAAGAAACCTTGTACCTACACTACTTGACACTTGACTTTGTAATGTTTTTTTATAAAGTTGTGATAAAGTGGTTCTTTTATGTAAGTGACTTTTAAATAAAGTGTACCTTCTAATATTAAAGTGACTTTATCTCATAAGTGCACTTATGTTATAAAGTAAAAATGTACTTTAATATTTTAAAGTGATTTATTTTGGAGGGAATGAATCATGTCCCTTGATCTTGTAAAGGAAATATTAGATCTTGGCCATTATATTTAGGGTTGGAGAAGGTGAAGGGTCACTTTCAGATTATAAGAGAATACCTAGGGTAGTGTGCAATACAATGAGAAGGAGTTTAAGATATTTCTGAGATAGCTTGAGAGAGGAAAGTGAGGGAAGCTAGGAGGGTGAATTTCCCAAGAGAGAGTGGGCACTTTTCCCAAGAAACTTCTGAGTGAAGACTGATGTTGCTACTGGTTGATAAAGAGGGCCGTACTGTATAGTCCATACAACAAGATAAGGAGGGAACATATTTTGAGGCAGCTTTAATACATGCAAATTGAGTCACATTTATTGAGCCTTTTGTTCCTACAGGCCAACTATACTTTGTTGTTCATACATCATGGATTTGGAAATGATTTGAAGGTGTTGTTTAGCTGGGCTGTATAGGTTGTACATCTATTATGGCACATTTTCCAAGAAAAAATAGTGGGGACAATTTTGGGTGTTGTAAGTTATTTTTCTCTTGCTGGAAATTGTATTGTTGCTGCTGATATGTACTTTTCTGAAGCTAAATAAATCTCTCTCTCTGATTGGGTTTCCCCACATCAGGGTTTTCCCTGGATGGTTGCCTAAATTTATGAGTATTTCATGGATGTGTGATTGGTTTTCATTGTGTTTATTCCGCTGCAAAAGTGCTTGGAAATGTGTATTTCTGCTGATAATATTTTTGAATGTGGGTTTATACATTTCAGAGTTCATAGATGAAAATTATCTCTAGGTTGCTAAGTGTATGATAGAACTTAGTTCTTGCTGATTTTTTCATTAAATTTATATAGTAAGAAACTACGTACATCTTTTTATTCATTGGAACTAAAAGTTTGTTGATTACTTTGACTTTTACAGGGTCAATCTAGATACCATTGGGAGATATATGATGTCCTAAAACTATACCCTCTATAAGTAATATATGACATTGTTCATGACTCCGATAAATTTATTTCTTGACATATTTTGAGAAATTTCCTTAGATTATTTGTTTCTTCGTCACATGTATTCCCATAGATGGTAAAATCACCCATGTACACTTCAACACAGTCATGGATCAAGTTAGAGAAAATTCCGAGAAAAACCCTTTGAAATGTGGTAGGAGCATTATATAGTCTAAACAATAGTACTCGGTATGAAAAATTACCCCATGGGAAGGTGTTTATGGGGAGGGAATGCCCTGTAACAGAAAGGGGTACTCCCCAATACATGGTCCCAATTATACTATTCACCTTTTGGTTTAGGAGACCCATCCAAATTCTTGCCCGACTACCATTAATAGTTGTGAGGGTGGGTGGTTGGATGGTTATGAAAATGAATATGTAGATGAAGTCTATTATTGGTGTGCAGTGGGCAGACTTGGGGTTCAACATTAATTCACCAACAAATCCCAAGATATCAACCCTTTCGGCATCACCCACAAGTAGGTGAATTCTCACCCGAGGTACCTATGGGGATTGCAGGAACCAGGCTTCCATAGTCATGAAGGGAATGGAGACCATTCTAACATTCATTCTTACTTAACATTCATTCAACATGCCATATACCATGTGCGCAAAATCATAACAACATAACAACATATGACAAATTCATCTTAATTAACCATTCAACCTATGCGTGGAACTATCATATACATATTCATATTAATCATTAAGCATCTATTACCTGCGCACAACCAACAAATTAAACCAACATATCATAACAACACACAAACATCAAAACACAAGAATTTAGCATGGTTCACCCCAAACTGGGCTACATCCACGATGAATGGCTTCTTATATTATTCATTCATGTTCAATTCTTACAACAGGTGCACACTACGCTCAGATAAGATACATAATTTCTGGCCCAAAATTTCCTATCCGTTCACGCATACATTGCACACTTATCTCCTTCGATCTCACTCTCATCTCTGACTCCAACCATGACTGACTTACTCACTCCCTTACTAACTAACTCAAAACCCATTGCATATTTATACATTACTACTCAGGCTTATCCCGTTACAAAATGGACCAAGTGGTCTAATTACTACTAACTAACTTCCACCTTCCATGCATTGGCTCCTGAATATGCATTAACTGTCTTCCACATGTGCTTCTCCTTTGCTGACATGTCGCGCGGTTTGCTCCTGCATGATTCCAAAACTTACCCAAAATGTCCTACTCCAATAGGCCCCCAACACTCACCCGTGGCTCGTCCTGAGCCACTTCAGGATTTCTTCCAAGTCTCCATGAACTTGTGAATTGTCTCCTTTACAGTTGTGATATTTTCTCTTGCTTGTGTTTCCTACTGCGCAATTCCCTCGGTCGTCTTTGCAGTAATATGGGTCTTTAGTTTTTTTGCACTTTCTTGTAATGCCTGCTTGACTATCCCCTACACATCTTCTACTTCTGCTATAATGCTAACTTAAGACATTCTTCTTCGGTAGTAACTGAGTCAAATAAGCATGGAATTCCTTCTTAACTGTCTCCTTCAATCTGGGTAGATGGTTTTCTTGTTTCTCAAGTATCATAAATGTTGCAATACCTAGGTTCTTACTGCACAACAAGTCCTCTTCCTTTCTTCTTCATGTTCCTGTTCCTCTTCTTGATCCTTTTCTGTTTATGACCTCGTTGCCTTCCAGTTCTGGGGAAGTTTTCCAACCTTGGATCTACTTCTTCCTGCAATGTTTTGATCTTCTATGTCCGAGCTTGTTGCTACACTCTCATCTTTTTTTCTTATACTACTTCTTTCTTACTACACTGCTTCTTTGTGGCTCTTGTGGAAGATCCTATTTTCATTAACACCATATCCCTTTGAACCACATCCAAAATTCTCTGTAATACACTCATATTTCTTTGCACCACTGACTCTCTTTTCTCTTGAATAAGTTTTCCTTATCTCCCCTTTTTCTGCTACTGTAACCTATCACGATATGTTATCTTCCTTTGTGTGTCCGTCATTTTCAGTCCCATGTGATTGTACTCTCATGCAATGCTTTCCATATTCTGCAATTATTCAGTATCACCTAGGGGATCATACATTTGATTTGCTAGCATGTCCACATCTTTGTCGTCACCCTTCATTTATGACTACACATCTCCACTACTTCATCATTATGATCACTCTTTCATGATTGTCCCATCATGTATTCTCTTTAATGTGTTTCCCACCCTATGCATAAAATCTTCGTTGCAACTCAATCTTCCTTCCTGCGCACAGTTCCTTCCTCTTTCCACATCTATGCAACACTTTTTAGTTTCTCTCCTTACTTTTTTATCCTTATGCATCACTTCACCATTCAAATTATGTTATTTATTTATTTTTCTTCTTCTTTTCTCTTCTATAATACACTATAATAAAATTACTATGGTACACATACTGCGCATTCCGACTAGTGCGTGAAAGTACGACTTTCCCTATCTATTTTCAATCGACTACTGTTAACCAGTCCTTCCACAACTTCTCCATTCAATTTATCCAACTAAAAAACACTTGCATCTTTCATAAACTTGATCACATATGGACCCAACCAATGCATCTGAAACTTCCCAGGGTGCTGCAAAAACTTGTCGTCGTAAGAAAAACTAAGTCTCCTGTCTGAAACTTCTTATGTTTAATGTTCCTATCTTTCCATGATTTCTCGTGTGCTTTATGAACTTGTTGATGGAAACCTGCGACAATTTGTGCCTCTTCCATCTCTACTATCTCTGACAGTCTCTTCTCCACTGTGCCAAAATCTGTAATCTCTGTCAGCGTAACAATGAGCAGACTCGGTACTGTGAATTCCATATGCATAACAACTTCTTGGCCATACACTAGTATGAATGGGGTATGTCCTGTCAAATTATTACTTTTAGTCCTATACACCCATAATATTGTTGGAATCCTCAAGTCTCATTCGTCTCGACTTACCTTACACATCTTCGTCAATGCATGTTCTAGTATCTTATTGAATCCTTCCACTATTCCATTTTCCCGAGGATGATACAATGTGATTTTCTGATGATGAATCTGAAAATCCTCTATCAAATATGTAATTGTCTTATTTAGGAAATGAGTTCCCTGATCGCTCATAAGTATTTCGAGGCATCCAAACCTTGTCACCACGTTTTCAAAAAAAAATCGCACAACTATCTCCACGTTGCAATCTCTTACTGGTTCCACTTCTACCCATATGGTCAAATAATATATCATAGTAATGATGTATCTAGCTCCTAACCTCTTTTCTGGTGGATTGATCAGCCCAACAAAGTTCATTGCCCATTTATCAAAATATTTTCATGTCATTTTTGGTACTAACGAGATATCGTCTCTTTTGGAAGGCTTCCCAATTCTTTGGAAAACATCACAAGTTTTACAAAATTCTTTGGCATCCTTATGAAGGCTAGGCCACCACAATCCTACACATAAAAGCTTCAGAGATGTTTCTTTTCCAGCGTAGTGTCCTCCTGCAATCCCTTCATGTGCCTCTGACAATATCATATGTCTTTCATGTTCTAATACACATCATCACATAATTCCATCTACGCCTAACTTGTACAAATTTCTTGCTATGATTTGATAGTCTGCAACCTTCACTACTAATTGCTTCTTCTGTGCAACTGTAAATTCATGTGGGGTTACTCTTCTCTTGATAGTATGCGCGATAAGTGATTAGGTCCTAAATTAAATTTCTCTAGTTTTACAATTACCTCAAAGTCATATTCCTGAAATGATAATAAACATATGCATATTATCCCACCCAACACTGGCTTATTGACCAAATGTATTAGCGCAAAATGGTCTGTGTACATCTTAAAGTGTGAATCCAACAAGTAATGTATGCACTTCCGCAATGCATACACCATTGCTAATCCTTCACATTCTGTAGTCGTATGGTTCAATTCTATAGTTGATAGCTTTCTACTTGCAAATGCAATAGGATGATCTATATCTCCTTCTCCAGGCTGAGCTGATACTATGCCTAAATCTATAGATGACACATCCACGTGAACATGAAACTCCTTCTTTCAATCCAGGAATATCAAAATCGACGCGGTAACCAATTTTTGCTTCAAAGTATCTAAACCTTTCTGACATTCCTCACTCCATTGAAAATTATTCTCCTTATTTATCAATCTTTCCATCGTAGCTGTAATATGTGCATATCCTTTAATGAACTTCCTATAATATCTTGTATGACCCAATGTTGCTCGTAACTATTTCACTGAAGTTGGCGGTGGTAAGTAAACAATCATAACAATCTTCGTGGGATCTACCAACAATCCTTGCTTACACACTACATGGCCCAATAAGATATGAAACGACGAATAGAAAATGCACTTATTTAAATTTAAATATATCTGAAGCTGACTACACCTATCCAACATCAAATGCAAAATCTCAATATAATTTTTCAATAGGATAAACATCGTCTAGTCATCTAAGTATACTTCTAAGAACTTATGGATGAATTATTTAAATGCTGCTACAACAAAACCATTTGTTGGTGTGTAGTGGGAAGACCTTGGGTTCAACATTAATTCCCCAACAAATCCCAAGATCCAGGCCCTTTCAACATCATCCCCCAAAAAATCTTCTTGCATTCCTCAAGAAGCAACTGCAAAACTGTTCAACTTCTCGCTACTAACTATTGACATGACTGTGAGAATGGGGAAAAAATTGAAGGTAGTTGGGAAAAAGACAAAATAACATGTAGTTGTCAACAAATTCAAATTTGTTGTTTCATCTTATTCATGGGCTCTTATCCTTGATGTAAGCTGTTTAAATTTCTATTTGGTCGTAGAGAGATATGATCCCATGGTAAGACAATTCCTCAAGTGTTGCTTCATGCATGGATGCATTTTCATTGAGCATCTGCATGTCTGTTGCTAAGGTAGCCATGAACGCCTAGATCATGGTGTAGACTTTGGTGGGATATATAAGATGATGATCTATTGAGTCCATCATCACCTTTGTGGCGGATTCAATTATATCTCGCCTATGACTTGTGCTCTATTGGATTTTCTCAAGAATTTGTTCCATTGTGAGGGTCTTTCCGAGATCTTCTAGGGGAGGGACACAACACTTCCGTATTAATACTTTTTCTACTTTATGTAGTTGCACACAAATTTCCATTGAGTTGGTCATCTCTTTGTCTCCTCTCTACCTATATTGATGACAATGATCCAACAAAGTGTAATCAATCTGCCTTTCCATGCTTGGGGGGAAAGGAAGATCGACTAGCGCATCTGGGTTCTCAACGATCCACCTATCAATATCACCTAGACCTTCTTGGATGGTGATGAACTATGTGTTCTTGGCTTGCACTTGGCTGTGTTGTTCTATAATGGCGTGTAGAGTTTCTGAGATACCTGCACATAAGATATAGCTAATAATGAACCATACACAACTTGAAAATGGTGTGAAGAGAAGACAAAAATGGAGGAAAGAATGAAATAATTTCTATTATCTGTATTCTACACCCAAAGAGAGAATACTTTACAATAGATATAGGCTACGTGAGTAACTAATGCACCATAATAGTGATCTAGAGAGATCTAGACACTCACTGAAAGAAATCTAAGTAATCTTCCACCTATTCCTAGTAATTGATCCATGCAATCATCAGTTAACTAAGTCACACATGTGGAAGTGAGGGAAACACATGAAACTATTGGTGATAAAACTGAGGTTTCCATGCATGAGTGACTTCCACTAGTCTAGCTGACTCTTAATTGAAGAGGAGTGATCTATTTTGTAGGGGAATATTCTATAGAGATAATATTCTCATCTAAGGAAGCATTCTCAACATTGGACTATCAACCTAGGTGAGTGTGTAATATCTCCAACACCCCCCATGAAGACTACTAGGGTGTACATGATGAATGGGTTTTGACAACCAAGGCCATGTCAGGTACCCATTGTACAATGAATCTAAGAATGAAACAACAAAAAAGTGAGGAAAGAGGGAAAACCTCATGGGAACCCCCCCCTCAAATTACAATGCATCAAAAAAAGAAGAAGGAACAAAAGGTAGTTGGTAAGCAACTGTGTCCTTCACTCCAAGCAGACCTTGCAAATGTGAAAGTTTAATCTCGGTGAGTATTTTGTTGAATATGTAAATCTCGGTATGGATCTGATGATGTATATGCACCAGTGATATGTCCTCACATATCCACTTTCTCTTATTGTAAATAAGAATATCCAAATGAAGTTTGGATGAAGCTTTAAAAATCATATAACCATTTTCAGAAAAAATGTTGAAAATTTGTTGATTTTAAAATACTCATAACTTCACTTCCCGGAATCCATTTTGGACAATTGTTTTTTTGAAATTGGCTATTTTTCCAAGAAGAATTCAAATATCCAATTTTTTTTTATGAAAATTTGGCTCAGAAAATGTTAGAATTGAATATGATGTGCATGTCCCCCTTTTTGGCTCCTGAGATGCATGCATGGGAGTCTCTGCATGTGGCTCCTGGGATGCATGGATGGCACATGAAAAAGTGTTTTCATGTGGTGTTAGGATATTTATAAACTTAAGAGTTAGTTAATATCTACTTGGTATAATGTGTCGTTAGGTAAAAGTGTGTTTCTTAGTGTGTTTCTTTAGTATGCATTAACATGCATTTATAGTTAGGAAATCCGATGGTCACGATATGTTCTCGACATAGAGTGATCTGATGGTTCATATTCTCCTCTATCTTAATGGCCATTGATCCATGGATTAACACCTGATTGGTCCATGATCTCTATTTAAACATCATGGAGGGTCATTTGCCAACGATCGATGGTGAGAAACTCTCTTGTAAAATCTCTCTGTAATCTTTTTCTTTTGCATTAATAAATTGCTCCAAGTGGCTACGTTGGCTGGGGTCGTGGATGGCTCCCCGTAGGGGTTTTACCACATCAAAACATCGGTGTGTTGATATTTTATCTAGTTGTGTGAGTGGTTACTGAAGGTTTTCATCCTCTGTTGGAATACGTGTATTGTTGTACATGGTATCAGAGCGTGTTTGAAGACCCGCTCCTGTTGTAGATCGAGATCGTGAAGCTGAGTTGTCTCATCTCTATTTTATGCCAATTACATACATTTATGGGATGATAGGACTATTCCATTGCATCCAAAGAGCTTGTTTCATTTAGGAACTCTTTTCGTTTCACTCGAAAAGGTTTCTGTTTTCCCAAGATACAACCATTTCAGCTAGATCTGGAGGTATAAAGCCCAAATACGCCATTTTTAATTTCTTTTTTGTAGAGTATTATTTCTGTTTTATATTGTTTGTTTACAGATTTCTGCTCTTTTAGATCTGCGTATTCTCTTTTCCCTGTGCCCTGTGCCATCTCAAAAAAACAGAAATAGATAGGAAAAGGTGCATTTTCCAAGTAAGCTAACCGAGATCTAACCCTTGTTGTCATCGAGAAGAGAAATTGTTTTCTTGTGTAAAAAGAGTTTTTTTTTAGCACGCTCTCCAAGGCCATCTTCAACAACAACAACAATAACAACACCCCCAATCCTCCTGATAAACAACAACAACAACATCCCCAACCCTCCTTCTAAACAACAACAACAACACCCCCAATCCTCCTACTAAACAATACAATATGTTTTGCTAGCCCATTTGGTTAAAAGTTCCCTTATTAAGTAAGATGTCTTGAGTTCAAGTCTCCCTTTTTGTTACCTGGCAGCTGTTGTGTAAACGATTTTATACACTATATAAAATAGAGCTAATTTCTTATGGGAAAAAAAGTCTCCCTTTTTGTTACTTTTTTTTGAAAAAGTTCATGCTCCATTGTAAAGTGTATTTCACTTCAAGTATAAAAGTAAATCACTATAAGTAGCTTTAATATTTTATTTTAGAGTTATCTGTTTTGCATGCAACGTTTCTTTTATAAAGTAACTTCATTGTAAAAGTGATCCCCACTTCTTTTTATAAAAGTGGGTCACTTCATCACGTGGTCCTTTGGTTATTGTTTATGCCTTTTTAAAAAAGGGCATAACTTTCACATCCGAAGTCTGTTTTCAGTGTCATTTTTTAAAAACTGTCTAAGTTTTTGAGAGCTTTCCATCCAGATCATTAGTTTCAGTTTTTAAATCCATATTATCTACATATTTAATATGGATTCTTCAAGTAATATTTTTCTTACCAACACCAACTACTTCCAATGGAAATCCCATATGGAGGATTTATTAAGAAGTAAAGGCTTGTACCATATTACCTTGGGAAAGGAAACATACCCTACTGATGTTGATAAGAAAGTCAAATGGGATAATAAGAATGATGAAGCATGTGGACTAATTAGAATGTCCATATCTCCTGATTTAAGGTTCCACTTTCAAAAAATTGATAAACCCAAAGAAGCTTGGGAAATGATTGAATCTGTGTTTGGTTAGCACAATATTATTCGAGCACAACAGTTAGAAAATAAAGTACTAACTTTAAGTCCAAGTGATTTTTATTGCATTGAAGACTATCTATATAAGTTTAAAACACTTAGAATTTTATGTGAAGAATGTAAGATAAAGATAGAATAAGATCGTTGCTTCTATCTTATTCTTTCTAAGCTAGGTAGTGCATATTATGTATTTGTATCTACCTTTTATGCCATGCAAGAGGCTCTATGGATAGCTTATTAAAAACCCACTCTTGAGAACTTTTATGATTCTTTGATTAGAGAGAAAGATAAGCTTGTACAACTTGGAGTGATCAACACTACAAGAACCTCCAGCAAATCCTTATTCGTCCATTGGAAAGATAAACCCAAGAATCCCAAGAAGCAACATCCTCGCTAGAACAACAAGCAACATAAGGGCCCCAAACCCACTCAGAAAACTTTCTCTCCTAATGGTGACAAAGGAGAAAAAATGTAAAAATAAGAAGACTGACAGACATTGCAACTTTTGTGATAAAGATGGTCATGATGAGTCCAAATGTTTCAATAAAATGACAACTTTAGAAGAAGAGATGAAGAATCACACCATCAATATTGATTCTACTACTTCTTCTTCTTCTCATGGACATCCACTTTCTGCTTCT
>JASDQU010307682.1:17930-34552 GCA_032191745.1 Picea mariana
ACATCAAACAAACTTGGGTCCATTACCCAAACCTTTGTGCTACCAAAATTCGCTACCAGACTTTCTTCAAGTGTTGACATCAATGACAACCAACCCAAATAATCAACAAGATTGTATGCTAGGGAATAGAGCTTCCGATCGAGCGAGTGTTAGGATGTTTTTACTTAAAATGGATGTTGGGAAGAGATAAAGGAGGTAGGGAAAAGTATAGACTGATCAATATCGAGGTTGAGACTTAGGGTATCATGGATAGCTAGGGAAAAGTTGAAAGAATCAGTACTAGTAGGGTTTTTCATGGAGCTATGTTGTTATGGGTCCATAGTGGGGAAAGGATGGGTTAAGGTATATAAATCAACAAGGTGAATACGAGAGGACAACATGAAGAACATATGGTCTTGTTCATTAGGGACGA
The DNA here is from genome assembly GCA_032191745.1 of Picea mariana. NCBI lineage: Eukaryota > Viridiplantae > Streptophyta > Pinopsida > Pinales > Pinaceae > Picea > Picea mariana. The sequence continues at coordinate 18,343 of JASDQU010307682.1, forward strand.
CCCCTAATCCTAGTCTCTAAATAATATATAAACATATGAAATTTCCAAGAGATATTTTAGGTCATACCCAAACAATATTTCTATGTGTACAATGGATACCTTTGCAAATGAAAATTTTGAAAGTTTGGGCACTTGGAAATTTATTTGTTAAATATATTACACTCTAAATGAAAATGATTGAATATTTAGGGGAAGCACCCTTTTATAACACTTGCAAACACTTAATATGACTGGAGACCACACAAAGAAGAGTTCTAGTGTTACCGAGGAAGTTCATGGGAACTCCTCTGGTTTGACCAGAGTCAATGTTTTGAAGGTCTTCGATACTTACTGGACTGAATGGAGGGAATTACACTGGTTTATGCATGTGTTTAGTAGGAGTTAAAACAAAGATCTCTGGGGGTACCAGAGTCGTTAGCATTAACTTGGCCAATGGAAAAATGAGTGTACCGAAGGACATGATGGGAAGTCCTCAAGTGTATACTGGAGCTATTAGGTGGAACTCTTCTGGTAGACACTGGAGAAAATAATAATATGTCTTCCGGTCAAACAGTTAGGTATTAGAGGGGTTTCCACGAAGGGTGTTGGTAAAGGAAGTCACACATCAGAGGAGTTTATGATAAATCCTATAGTCCAATTGGTGGAGTTTGTGGGAAATCCTTCGGTATGTACCATAGGTGTAAATGGGAACTTATCCGATGTGTTTTTGGAGACTTGAGCATAATTTTTCCCACATTAAGAAATTATCCTTGAAGTTTATATAAGTGTTGGGATAAAAAAAAACAAATATAAACCAATCAAGACTTGGAACATCGAGGAACCCAATGAGAGAGGAATAAAAAAAAGCATAGACAAAAGGTTGAAGAAAATTTCAGGTTAATAAATCTCATGTAGTAAAAGGAGGGGTCCCATTTTCTTGGAGAGGGGGGTTTTCAAGAAGAAAATAAAATAAAAAGGGAGGTTGTTGTGCCAGGAGAAACAATAGGTGAAATTTTTCTTGTCCTGATCTTCATGGGATAGTTTAATTTGATTGTACCCATGGAAACCATAAAGAAAAGAAAAATATTTCTTTCCTTTCGATGTATCTAAAACTTGATCAATGAAAGGAAAAGGAAAGTGGTCCTTAGAAGTAGCCTTATTCAGTTCTCTATAATTCACATAGACTCTCCATTTCCCATTTTTCTTCAGAACAATAACAAGTGGTGAAACCCACTTAATATCATAAATAGGATAAATTAAATCTGTAATACCCCTAGGATGAACCCCAACTACAATGTAAATGTAAATGTACATATAGGATGGTGAGTTGCAGGGCGCACAAGTTTTGGGTATAGGTTATCATGTGCACACCAAGGAAAGAGTACACGCTCGGTTCATAGCTTTGCACGCATCTGAGTAAGTGCACAAATATTTATGTGTGCATGAACCAAGGAAATAGTGCGCGCCATTTCATATGTTTTCACAGACCTAGGTAAGTGTGAAAGGATCACTCCAAAGTGCACACTAGACCATGTTTTTAGCAGGGATATTTTTGGGGCCATAGAGCCTTTGCGTATATGTATATTGAGGCTAGAGTTCCTGCACGATTATTAGGTTGGAGATCCTGGATTGTGAGAAATGCCAGTGCACCTATTTTTGTAAAATGTAATTGCAATGAGATATTAATAAAACATATCACTGTGCATAGACCAATTGGATGAAAAGATACGGGGGGATAAACTCCACTAGAATGGGAAAGGGGTGTGAAGCTTAAAGGGAATATTTTAACAATATTTCCAAAAGTATACTTATGGGATATGTTTTTATCCTAAGTTCCTAAGGAATGGGAATGGTTCACCAAGTGGAGGTAATTTATATCTTAAGGTGACAAATGTCGAGTTATAATCATGAAAATATATTGTTGGGCCTTAGCATATTTCATGGGTATTCGCTCATTCCTTCATCATGCATACCAACTTTCCCCTGGAAGGCATTTGTATCTGGTTGTAACTTGTTGCCATCACATAACCCTGTGCTTGGGAAGGCCCGTGAGTGATTGAAGAAGTGGGTTGTTAGGCTCATAAGAATTCTCTCCAGGTGAGAGAACTATTGGGAATTTTTTTTCCAACGTATGTAGTTGCAACTACACAGCTATGAAACTTCCTGTCTGAATTGTTGTTGATCCCTAGAAGGGAAGTGGGGTAACCAAAGGACTGTTGAGCAGAGAAGGGGCACACTTCCTGGGGTGGGACACACATGTGGGAAATGAGGTACTATGGTATGTTTGTTGGGGTTGTCACCTTTTTCTGAGTGATTTGACTGTGTATAAACCTTCTCTTTTCTTAGGAATCCTTTTGCTAGGTGGATTTTTAGCCCCAGCTCGGGGTGAGGGGGGGGGACTTGCTGTTGAGAGTTTCTGAGCGACAGAGTCTATGATTGGGAGGAACATTTGAGGTCTGTGTGAATTTGGTGGATTACAACAAAAGATAAGTGTCTTCTTCTGTGTATTATTCTCTGAGTAATGTGCATATACATGTTAAATATATTATGTGATATATTTGTGCGTGGATTATATATGTTGTATAACTTCATTTTTGTTGCATATGCAGGGCATGGTTCATGACAGTTTATATGTGTTTATGCATTATTTAACATGTGAATGATTATTTTATTGTTGTTTATGGAATTGATACATAGTTATGTTGGGTTGTTCATATATTGTTAGTTCTACATAATTGTTTCAGATGTAGAGTGTGGTAGTTATTAAGTGTTTCCTGTTAGATAATTCCATGGTAACAATTATGGAATTCTGAGGCAAGGCTTGAATCATTGTGTGCACAAAGTGGTATTAGTTCATGTGCACGAATGAGATAGATCCTGCATGCAACATAGGAATGGTTGCGCACGTATTTGTATTATTATTTCTTTCTGTTGTTATAGTCACGATATTATTAAGTGACTTTAATAGTAATCGTATGGGTTCTAGTGAGAAGATAGAAATGCCATGCATGTTGAGGGATAGTTGACACAACCGACACAACGATGGTTGAGCATGCAAATTTTTTAAGAAATAATTATTTCACGTGGTACAAGACTAGTTGCACGCACTGAGGAAAACGTAGCAGCGCGTAGCACAAGGAAATTTATGCATGCTGTTGGTTTCAACGAGTTTCTTTCGAAGAAGAAATAATTGATATTAGAGATTTATATAGTGAAGTTACAATGGTGGATACTTTATAATGTGGTAATGAGACTCAACTAGGAGGTTGTATCCATCACAAATTTCTTACAGAGCTCAAATTTTGATGTGACATGGCCTTTGAGCAGAGCTGGGGATGTTGCAAATTGTTATCATAGATTTTGGTTCAACACTGTGTTACAAAAACAGGATCGTGGAGCAACAAAATAAAACAAATACGGAAATAAAACACATAAGATACAAAATACAATAGAGACATAGATATATGTGGTTCACCTAGTGTGGGCTACGTCCACCAAAGAAATTTCTAGGTCCTTCCTTATTATTATCCATCAAATGAAGGGATACAACCTACATCAAACCCATTGTAACTTCCTCTTCTTTCTATCATATTCTTGTCCCTCAGAATACAATATTCACCATGATCCATAGTCGCAATACATTTCCATCATAAAAGAGGTTTGCCTTCTAGGGAAAAAAATCCTAACATAACTTCTACCGCCAAATCTGCGACCTTATAATGAACGGTCCAGATTTACTATGAAATTACAATATAAATTTACAAGGCAATTTTTCTTTCGGGTTCCCGCTTTCCCCCAAACCCCTAAACCCCTGCCAGGGGCCTGCTTTCCCCTAGACTCCCCAACCAGGGGGATAGCCCCCCCGGACCCCGTAGGGGGGGTAACCCCCCCCCTGCACCCCCCCACGTTGAGGTGTGTACATTTTTCCAAGGTGTAAAGTCTTCATGGGGTATAAAGATAGATGAAAACAAAGACCTCTAAATTAGTAAGATAATTAGGCTCCACAACCAACACGCTGTACTTGTGTGGGACAAAGATCCATATGAAGTTGGTGAGGTGGGAATTTTTATGATGGTCGTGAGGTTACAAGATGAAAATATGGAAAAATCAGCTGAGTAAAAAAACTACTAACGTGCACTAAGTATTGGTGCATAATGTGTGCGTACTAAATTTTGGACTTGTGCAGTGCATGACTTATGGTGTGGGGAAGATATCAGTGCATGGAGTGTACACATTGAATATTGGAACTGCAGGGTATATAAATGGTGGAGCACACATAATATGGGAGTTCATTACGTGCACGATGAATATGGATGCCATGAAGAATTGTTGGGTGTGTACATAATAATAGTGTACAGGGTGTGCACATTGAATGTTGGTGATGCGCAGTGAGTGTGTGTTGAATATGAGCACTACACAGAGCAACATTATTGGTGCGTGCATAGTGATGGTGCACATTGCATGAACATAGAATATTGTCACTACGTGGGGAAGGATGGGATATGTGCATTGAGTATTGGGTGCGAAAGGGTGCAGGTTGAATGTTGGCACAACTGATCCAGGGGATCAAATTTTGCTCAAAAATCAAAGTGCTCAGAATTGCTTCAAAACGGACACGTGCGTAGGCCTCGTCCTCATGATCCCAACGCAACTTGAATGGGTTCAAACAAGTTTTGTATGAGTTAGATATCATGTTCTATTCATTTTTCCAAACCAACAACATTTTGCTAACTGTACAGTCCGTACAGTGTTGACGTGGCACGGTACGGACCCACACGTGGCAGGTGACGTGGACTGGCCACTATGCAGAGTGTTGAGTTGGCATGATGACTAGGCAGGCCATGTGGCAAGGTAAATGGACCATTAGATGGATGACACATGTCATCTAGGTGGCAAGTGATATAGTGCCACATGGACCAGTCGTAGACTGCCACATGGCACCCCTCCAGTGAACAAAATTGTCTTGTTCCTGTGGGGGTTGGAACCCGCGACCTTCAGGGGGGACACACAAACGCTTTGGCAGGGCCTAGGCTACTAGCCCACCCATGGATTATGGCTTAACCATATATGTTTAAACATTTATTTAAGTTGAATCTATGGTTTGGTGGGAGGAGAAAAGGGTTGGGGCTTATCCCCAACCCCTAGTTCAAACCCCAACGCATTCACCACTACATACAAACATTACCGAATCCTTGGCACGTGCGGAGTTAACACGTTCAAACAAGCCAACAATCAAGTAGCCATGCGCCAGGACAAGTGTCAACACCGCAAGAATTCTTGCAAACGGGCCCGAGATAGGCACTGAGACGTGGCCATATGCCTCGTCATGTGACCAACACCCCCGCTCTAAGGGGCGTTATTCACGCTAAATGTTCAAAAGATTGCCTCAAATTGTGGAGTGCGTTTGGTGTCAGGTTTTTGACCTAGGAGCACTGCGGGAGCCGGGTTAGTCACAAACATGTGCGAATTGGCGAACCAGAGACAACAAGCTTGAAGGGGAAAACTTCCAGGAGGTGTAAATTCTTCATTTTTTGGCCAAACCAGGTGTAGAAAGAGCCCAACTAAGGTTTTTTGGATGTTTTGGAGCCATTGTAGCCATCTATTTGGAATTTTGAGCACTGTAAAGAATTGTTTTTAGCACTTTGAGAAAATAATATAAAAGATCCATTGGAAGCTGGACTAGGAGATGTATCCCAAGAGAGGGGTGAACTCCTTTATCATTTGTTGTGCTATGTGTTTACTGTTGGCTTAATTTCTGGTTATTATGTGCATATTAAGTGTGAAAAATCTTTAATTTATGTGTTTGTAACTTGATCCAATTACCCAAAACACATACCATTTTTACACTTGCAATTTAAAAAGATAAAAGTCTTCTTCATTTTCAGATCAGTTGGTATAAGAGCATAGGTTTTTGAAGGCTTGATTGTTTGCAAGTGTTTTTTTTTCTGATGCTTACAAGGTTGAAGCTCACAAGAGGAGAAGGTCAACTTGTAGAGAAAAGTTCTCAACTGTCAAGAAGGAGAACTATAAAATCACCTCAAGCTTCAAGGAGATATTCACCAAGTACGGATCACGAGGAGAGTCATGGAACTCTTCCTTCAGAGGAGGAAACTTTCAGAAAATATTTATATGATATGACTGATATGGTGAAAGTTTTTTTTGAAGAAAGAAATGAAATATTGCAAGGTGAAAGATCCAACCCTCCAAAGGGCAATGGAGACAGTGGTGATAAAACTCCAAAGGTAAATGGAGGGAATGGTGATTCTCCACCTACTTCACCTCCATCTTCCACTTCTTCCACCATTTCAAAACCACCTCTAAATTCTCTAAAATAACATGGTAAAACTCCTTTACGAACTCCTTTACTAAATATTGATATTAAGTTTGAATTGCCTATGTACAATGGAGAGGTAAATGATGATAAATTGGATAACTGGATTCATCAGATTGAAGTGTATTGTAGGATACAAAGAATCCAATATGATGAAACTAAGATTCATCTTGCTTCTTTAAGATTGTATTATAACCCTAAATTGCACCATACATGCATACCTGACATCAGGCCACCTTACTTGCTATATTTTCCAAGCCATCATTGAACAACTCTTGTAAAAACCATTGTTTTTAAGGTGTACGCACCCTACACCACTACTGCCTACATACACATGCTTGTTGCACCACTATTTCCCATGTACACTCACAAAAAATTGCAAAAAATGAAAATTGAAAAGTGATACAGGTTTCCGGGCCATTACTTAACCATTTGACCACCCATAGTCAGTCACCCCAACCATTACTATCTCTTTTTGCCTATAAAAGAAGGTGTTGGGGCCCCATTCCAAAGGAAAGCACGAGAGCATAGAAATTATGCCTTCCCCATTTGCCCCAGTATTTTGCAACCACATTGTGAGTTTGAGCCAGAATTCCTTCTTCCTCGTTTGCAAATCCTTGCCATTTCCATAGAGAGAACTTAAGAGGAGAAGAATACATGGAAGAATTTGGTGCATGGTGAAGAGGATCCCAGCACCAAGTTCAAGGAGTAGTGTCGGTTTCATGTTGTAAACTAATTTTGTGAGATTAATATAAAGAAGTACTTTTTCTGTCCCGCCAAATGACGTCTTAAATATTTATGATTTTTTTACATTTATTGGTTATGATGTCTAACCCACTAATCCATATATATAATGCATTCTTGTAGTTTCTTGTTTGTCTTTTGGTGAATATAGGTTAGCCTTGGGAGGAGACTTGCAGTCAGGAAACAACCGAGCACAAAGGGTTCGACATTAGATGCGGAGTTTAAGGTATGCCTACCAGATCCCTATACTTTGTCTTTTATGTATGATTATGGGGTAATGTCGAGATAGTTGATAAAAAGTAGGAGACTTTAGATGGTTAGCTCTGCCTGCACTTTAGAACCCTGGTGTAGTCCATAGAGGGGTTTTCCCTCTATAGCAGATTAGACAGTGCAACACTCATTTGGTGGGAAGCCAAAACTCAAGAGGACATGAAGAAACATGGTAAAGTTTATTCTCTTGGAATGATTTTATTGTTGCAATTAAAAGACAATTTTATCCATTAACATACATGCATAAATATATTATGGATTGGAAAAAATTTAGGCAAGCTAAAGGACAAGATGTGCAAAGATTCACTCAAGAATTTAGGAGAAGAGCTTTGGTTTTTGGTATAGATTTGTCTTCTCAAGAAACTTTAATCAAATACATTGGAGGTTTTCATATCTACTTGAGGCATACAATACTTATGTTTAACCCTTCAAATCTAGATGAAGTTTGTGTACATGCAACTCATTTAGAGGAAAGAGGAAGGAGTGATCCTCAAGAGGGAAGCAATAAGTCTTTTAATAATGGAGACAAGGGAAAGAGTAAGTTTGAAGGAAATGGAAAGAAAAATGCTTCAATCAAGAAAGAGAGAGAGAAACTCTCATGTAAGCATTGTTCAAAGGATGGCCATGATGAAGACCATTGTTGGAAACTTCATCCTAAAAAGAGACACAAAAAGTTCAACAACAAAGAGAAACCTAACATTGCTGCAACTGTACAACAAGATTTAGGATTTGATTCAGAAGATGAAACAAAAATCACATCCATGGGTTTTCAAAGTAAGAATTCTATTGCAAGTACTAGTTCTTCAAGTAGTAGTAGCCTTAATGTAACTCAACATGAAAAAGAAAGAATAGATCTTTTTCACATAAGGGTAATTTCAAAACATACCAAGATAGATACTCTCTTTGATACAAGATCACAAGAAAACCTCATTTCTGAAGAAACTGTCAAGAAATTGAATTTGGAAAATACTCCACATACTAAACCTTACCTTCTAGGATGGATATGTGACAATGCCAAATTCCATGTGACAAGAAGGTGTAAAATTAGATTTTCCATCAGTGCAAACTATATAGATGAGGTAGAGCTTGATGTTATTCCATTGGATATTTGTGGTATTGTGTTGGGAAGCCCATATTTATATGATAGGAGAGCCATCTTTCATCGTCATGATAACAAATATCATTTGTTCAAAAATGGAGTTGAGTACATTGTTAGAGCACATACAAAGAAGATGAATTTGTCACTTACAAATGTTGGACAAATGAAGAGATTAGTTAATTCTAGTAAGAACCTTGTACTTTTGATGATTTAACCCAAAGACAATGATGAAGAAGAAGTTTTCCAAGGATGTGATGCAAATTTACAATCTAATTTATATGAGGTTGTTAACGAAAATGTTGAGATGTTTCAAGAACCAAGGGGATTGCCTCCTAAAAGGGGTACCCAACTTGAGATTCTATTGCAACAAGATGGTCTTCTTCCAAACATTAACATGTGTAGGATGTTAGTCATGGAGAATGTTGAAATCAGAAATCAAGTCCAAGAGTTGCTTGACAAAGGGGTCATCAAACCAAGCACATCGCCATGCAGGTCACCAATTGTTTTGGTACCAAAGAAATATTGTACATGGCATATGTGGGTAGATTTCAGAGCCTTGAACAATACTACAAATATAATTTCTTAAGGAGACGCATTGAAGAAATATTTGAAAGCAAAGCAAGCTCCATTGCATTCCTTGACAAGCTATGTATTCCACTTGGTGATAAGGTATAAGAAAGACATTTATGACAGAGTTGTTGATATGCTTACTAGGCCTATTGTTAGTGGTCTAGTTATTTTTAAGCATAATCCTCTCATGCATAAGAGCTATGATGAACAATATGCTTTAGATACTGATTTCAAAGATGTTTATGCAACTTTGTGCTGTACTAACCAAGTTGAGGAATTGGATTCCTATGTGCATGGTAAACTTTTGTATCTTGGCAAGCTATGTTTTTCACACGGTGAAAGAGTCAACTTGATAAGGGAAGAACATTATTCTCTTGTTGCTGGCCATTTTGGTGCAGGAAAGATGGTGGCTAGTTTGAAAAGCAATAATCCTAAGTTTTGGGATGAGCATCTACACTACTTTCAACATGCTTATAACCGGGATAAGCGTTCATTGACTCAAACACGTCCATTTGAAGCATGTTTTGGCTATTTTTCAAAATCTCTTTTAGATTTTATATTTGGGAAAGATGTGGATATTTATGGTCATAGTGATGTTGACAAGGCCAAGAAGTTCATTGAACAAGTTCTGCTTGTGCAACAAACCATTCAAGAACAGTTGGAAAAGAGCCAAGCCAAGTATAGGACAAGACATGACAAGTTTTGTGTTGGTCTTAAAAGCACAAATCCAAGAAAGGCCGAGTGGATTGAGGTTGGAAAGGTGAGGGAACTATACCCTCATCTTCACATGGACTAAAAGTAGTCTTTTGGAGGTCCAAAATATTCCCAATGGGGAGGAGTGATCCAGGGGATCAAATTTTGCTCAAAAATCAAAGTGCTCAGAATTGCTTCAAAATGGACACATGCATAGGCCTCTTCCTCATGATCCCAACACAACTTTAACAGGTTCAAATGAACATCGTATGAGTGAGGTATTGTGTTCTGTTAATTTTTCCAAATAGGTAAAATTTTGCTGACCGTATAGTCCGTACAATGCTAATGTGGTAGGGTATGAACCCACACGTGGCAGGTGACATGGACTGACAACTGTGAAAAGTGTTGAGTTGGCATGCTGACTGGGAAGGCTATGTAGCAAGGTACATGGACTAGTAGATGGATGACAAGTGTCATCTGGGTGGCAAGTAATATGGTGCCACGTGGCCTAGTAGTGGGCTTCCATGTGGCACCCCTCTAGTGGAAAAAATTGGTTTGTTCCTACGGGGGTTGGAACCCACGACCTCCCGGGGGGACACATAAATTATTTGGTAGGGCGCAGGCTACAAGCCCGCCCATGGATTATGAATTAACCATATATGTTTAAACATTTATTTAAGTTGAAGATCTGGTTTTGTGGGCAGAGAAAAGGGTTGGGGCTTAGCCCTCAACCCCTGGTTCAAACCCCGATGCATACACCACTACATATGAACACTACGTAATCCTTGGAATGTGTGGAGTTAAAACGTTAAAAAAATCCAATGATCAAGTGGCCACATAGTAGGACAAGTGTCAACACTGCATACATTCTTTCAAATGAGCCCGAGATAGGCAATGGGATGTGGCCATATGCCCCCCCATGCGACCAACACCCCTGCTCTAAGGGGAACTATTTGTGCTAAATGTTCAACATATTTCCACGAATTGCAGAGTGCGTGTGGTGCTGGGTTTTTGACCTAGGAACGTTGTGGGAGCTGGGTTAGTCACAGATAGGTGCGAATTGGCGAACCAGAGACAACAAGCTTGAAGGGGAAAACTTCCAGGAGGTGTAACTTCTTCATGTTTTGGCCAAACTAGGTGCAAAAAGAGCCCAACTAGGGGTTTTTGGATGTTATGGAGCCATTGGAGCCATCTATTTGGCATTTTGAGCACTGTAAAGCACTGTTTTTATCACTTTGAGAAAATAATATAAAAGATCCATTGGAAGTTGGACCTGAAGATATAGCCAAGAGAGGGGTGGCCTCCTTTATGATTTGTTGTGTTAAGTGTTTACCGTTGGCTGTTAATTGATGGTTATTATGTGCATATTAAGCATGAAAAATATTTAATTTATGTGTTTGTAACTTCATCCAATTACCCAAACACATACCATTTTTACACTTGAAATTTAAAAAGATACAAGTCGTCTTCATTTTCAGATCAACAATTCAGAGAAAGATGTAATTGTGTGGAATATTGGTGTGCAACACAAAAGTTGTGCGCACTAGATAACGATGCGAGGAACCCAAAAGTTGAGCATGATAAATATTAGTACCGATATAAAATATGTGCACACTGAATATTGGTGGACTGTATGTGCGCTTGGTATTGCATGTATAGAGCATGCATGCATGATGGATACGTGTGCATAACACATAATTGGTATACATGCAAGATTTGAAAGAAAGAAAAGGAGAGAAAAGAGGAAATGTCCTGGACAAAGGAGTCCAAATATTCTCCCATAATTTTGAATTAGGTTGTTAAGTTCACCAGGAATCATAAGATCGGATTTTGATACACTTATGAAATATAATGTGCATAATATTTATGGTTTTTATAAATTATTTAATCTAAGAAATCTTGTTGCCTGCACATTTTGCAGAGTTAAAAACAATTGATTAGTACATGATCAACACATAGATCGAAAGCATGAAAGAGGAACAAAGAACCTATAGCCATGAACATGAGGCAGAAGGATGTATGACAATATATGTGATGAGGGTGCAGATTCAAATGGACATGGAGAGGCCAAGGAAGAAAGCATGAATTTGGTGAAGGCCATAAAGTTTTTGCAAAAGGATGTCTAAAGTTATAAAGATGATAATGATAGGCTTATGAAATCCAAGGAGGAATAATATGGATTCAAAATCAAGTTTGTGATACTCCATGACTTGAAATTTTGACAATTATTATTATTATTATTATTTTAGCATTTTTATTATTTTTCCAAAAGACAATTTGGATGATTGACCAAATCTGGATTGTAAAAGCCTTATTATTTTTATGAAAATAAATATATGTGGAAAAAGGGGCACACATTGAAGCAATTGTTAAAGATTGAGTTAGGATTCCAAAGGGGTTGGCCAAGTGGCAGCAGACTAAGACAAGATATGGAGTTAACTCAACTTCAAAAGGACACATTCCATATTTATAGGAGAATTTGTGAACATGTGTAGAATTGAATCTAATAAGTGGTCAGTGAGCAGGAGGCTCAGGGAAAGTATCACAAGTCCTAGGGAAAATAAAAAATAATTCATGACAAGGGAATGGGATGGGATTCCTAAGATGCAAATTGATAGCTTGAGGAGGCTACACATTGAATTGAATTAACACAATGATTTTCTAATATTACACACAACAAGTTGGTACTCATAATTATGCAAGAGGCCATTTAGGTAGCCCCTTGGATTCTGAACTTAGCTTGGGGGTGACAGAGGTTGACAGAGACTCTAGTCTACGGTTGGGAGGAACATAGTCTTCAACAAGTGGTTTCCCCAAGTTCCAGGTTTTACTTATTTATTTTTGAATATGATGATTTGAATGTTACTGTGTATTATATTGCGCTACTATGACCAAAATTATTGGTTATAAAGTATCTTTAAGGCATAAATAAACCATAAGATTATTTGATTTAAGTGATTTATATGAGAAAATAGATGCATATCGTAGTTTCATACATAAAGACTGTGGAAATAAAAACAATAGTTATTCTGATCCTAGATCTATGAACAAAATCATATTACTAGTAGAAAATCAATAAAACTCATGGGTAAAACCTAGTTACTAAAACAAAAATTGTATTGTAAAATGAATCGTTACAGATTAAACAAATTTTAACAAGTAATGACTGTGTATATTCGAAAGGGAATTCGTTACAAAATTAAACAAAGTTTAACAAGATACATTGTGTATATTCAAAAGGGTATCATTACAAATTAAACAAAATTTAACAAGATATGAGTAATGAGTGTGTATATTCAAAAGGGAATCATTACAATTTAAACAGAGTTTAACAAGATGCAAATTAATTACTGTGTATGTCCAAAAAATGAGTCAATACTAAGTGAACATAGTACACAAAATTACATAATTATAAAATGCGTAGACAATAGTCCTAAGCCACAAGACTTTTATGAATAATTATTTACAAAATTATTCGGTTGACTAGCTCGACAGAATGTATAAACAGAGAAATCAAATATTGTGATATCAGACTTGAAACCTAATTAAGTAATTGAACCTAAATAACTTTCCAAGAAAGGGTATTTCTGAGTCTCCATGGTACCCACCCCCTTGACACCTACATAATAGCAGCGGGCAAGTTAGAATGCTATACACGTTTATTAGTGAAACAAAAGTTACATATGCAACTAGAGATGAACTTACCATGGATGTAAATAACACCTTTGTAGCTCCTTCCATTAACTTTGAACTACATCCTAGTGTTCAGGGTTGTTGGATAGCTGATGGGTACCCCTCGCTACAATAGCATGGCCCATCATTAGTTAAATACCTAAGAGTAAGTTTAAAAACGATGTAAATCACAACATATGTACAAAATATTAAAAAAATAACATTACTATGTTTTGTGCAAACACCGCACCTATGCAAATAATTTAACAGAAGTCCTAACTAAGTTCAGAATGAGTAAAATGATGTGAAAGTTTTTAATCATAGATAAAAAATGAGAGAAATAAAACAAAGGAATTTAAAAACCTACAGTAAATCCTGTTACAGTAAACTCAACCATAGAGTTTGTAAAATTCTTGGTTTTAGACGATAAGTTCCCAAGGTCCAAGGAAAAACTCCTTGAACCATAGGCTAACCGGAAGCGAGACCTTTCGCGACCGAAAATACAATTTTATAGTCACAAAATTATATAGTAGATATATATATATATATATATATATATAAAAACAAGAAGTTTGATAAGGAAATATATATAGATATATATTAAACCTAACCGTCAGGATAAGGTTTGAATCCAACTATAAACTAGCATCCTAAAGAAAATTTCTTAGGAATCATTACCAAGTTAACAAGATACAAACACTAGTTTACAGGAATCCAAAAAGATTAAAGGAGGTTATGTAAACTCTTACTAGTTAAAGGCGTGATCCAAAATCAGATCTAGGAGGCTCCCCAGGTCCAAAAAATGCTCAAAAATGAAAGTTCTCAGAATTAGATGAAACCAATTCCATTGAGACTGGCTCATCGTGCTGATTTTTGCCATATATTTACTTCCTCAAATAGACGTTGTATGCGAGAGTTTTCTCACTATGATCATTTTCCCAAAGATGCAAAAAGTCAACAGGCAAAAAGTCAATGTTGACGTCAGCATGACATCCTGGTGACATCATCATGCTGACGTAGCATTGAGACACATGGTAGTGCAACAACATGTTGAATGGACAGAGGATAGACATGGTCTAATCCTATTTTGACAAGTGGCACATTTGTGGGCAAATGAAAAGGTGCCACGTGGAACCCCATCATTTGTTGGTAGGATAAAATTTTTTGGAGCTTTGTGGGATTCGACTGCATGACCTATTGGAATAGGAAGTGTTATGGATAGGTCAAACACCAATACACCATGTTGGGAATTGATTTACAAGCCCACTTTAAAATATTTAAAGTATTTTAAATATAAGGGTAGAGGCGAAAGGGGGCTGGGGCTGAGCCCCATCCTGCGAGTTTATTGTTCATATAACCACATATCATAAGGGGAGCACTCCATTATGTGGTTCAACAAAGATCATGGGGGCCAGAATAAAAGGCCTAACCACCGATGGCCTTTGTTTCATAGGACTCGGGGCTACGACCAGGAGCAGGGGCACGCAGAGCGGATCGCGGTCATATCAAAATCCGCCATGTGACCATTACTTGCGAGGTAAGGGCCAACACGCAACCCTTAGGGGATGTCACTTGGACATATCATTTCCATGTGACCCTATTTAGGAGCACGCGCCTAGGAATGTGGGGCTAGCTTTAATTTTTGGTTACAAAGTGGGGTTTTGCCTATAGTTTTGGCCTAGCTTGGGCATTTTTGGAGATTTCTTGGCCATTTGGAGGGGGATTTGATCCCAAAAAGAGGCCATATATTGGGGGGAAGTTGGGAGATGGGTGCCAACTTCAGATCTATATAAACCAGGCCTTATTGAGGCCATGGGAGGAGATTTAGAGTAGGTTTATGATGAAGATTTGCCAAGCCAAAGCCATTTTTATGCAGGGAAGATGTTGAGGAGCACACCTTTGCGGTCCATTTCTGGGAGCTCTGTTCATCTGATTTGAGTGTCCTTTCTTATTTTGGGTTCTTTAGATTTGTTATAACAAGACCATATTAGTTTTTTAACTCTTTGGAACTATTGTGATGTACTTATTGAGCATTGAATAGAAATAAGAAATCCTGACCCACCGAGACAAAGGCCCAGAGACGTAGGTGAGATTGCTGAACTCTGTTATCACATTGGTGTTATGGTTTGCTACTATTTTATGATTCATTTTAGTTCTATACATGTTTATATGGCTGTCAAATTTCTTCTATACTTCTTCCTCTTTCTTTAAGATTCTTAATTGGTTAATTAACACATGTTTAATAACTCAACCATAGTCGTGTAAAAGATATTTTCAGATCAAGGCGCCAACCCTAAAGTCGATAGAAATACCAACCGCAAGCTAGAGAAGCTGCAAATGCCTTGGGATTTTGCCAAAAAAATCCACAGTGAATAGAAATGATATTGGGACAGTCAGACCTTCAACACTGTAACTCGGGAGGGTTTGGTAAATATTTCAAACCTCTCACAAACCTCTCAGGATGAATACAGAGCTGAGGAAACAAAAGTGAAAAGTGCGAATGAGCCAAGTTCGGGAGAGGTCAGGATGAATAAAGGATCCGATAGGAAAACCCTAATGCCTATAGGCATAATAACACTAAACACATATAATTCTTACGACAAATTCCGATTAAACCTCCTCGAAATGGTGACACCATAGGTGGCACATGCAAGATTGTTGCATGGTAAATTATCTATAGGAAACACTATTTAAAAATTAAAAAGTTGTAAAGGATTTTAATTAAGGATTGGTACGATAACACGAGTTAAAGCCTTGTAAAACCCCCTAATAAATTCCTTAAGTATGAGCCGTCTTTTCGTATGACAAGTGTTATATGTTTGGATGATATACATTGAAACTCATTTTAAATA
>JASDQU010307682.1:42585-57396 GCA_032191745.1 Picea mariana
AATCCCTCATTAATTTCATCATCCAAATCTGATTTGTAACTCTGTAATAGACCTGGTGTATATGATCACATACCTGCAAACCTTCCTTAACTTTAACAACAAGAGACTAGCATTTTCATCAAACTTTACTTTAGTCTCACATACTTATACTTTACTTTACTTTACTTTACTTTAAATCAAACTTTACTTATAGTACACTCATCACTTCACTTTATTATTTACCTTCTAAAATCTCTTAAACCAGTTTCTTATTTTAGGGCTAAGCCACTTCTAACCACATGTCCACTTAGTAATTTCTCCATTAACTTTATTATTTAAATAATTTATTTTGTATCCACTTTGACTTATAGTACACTCATCACTTCACTTTATTATTTAAATAATTTCTTCTTTGCAACCAATTTGACTACTTTGACCTTTTGGGGCTTCTAGATGACTCATGAGGGTTCTCCAACTTCACATGGCCATAAATCTCTAACCGTGAGGAGTTATGTGACGTTCCACATACCACCAGAAATGGCATGACATGTACTATCCATACATAATAGTCTTACCTTAAAATATATTAAAATGCATACCATTATACATCAAACAAACTTGGGTCCATTACCCAAACCTTTGTGCTACCAGAATTCACTACCAGACTTTCTTCAAGTGTTGACATCGATGACAACCAACCCAAATAATCAACAAGATTGTATGCTAGGGAATAGATCTTCCGATCGAGTGAGTGTTAGGATGTTTTTACTTCAAATAGATGTTGGGAAGAGATGAAGGAGGTAGGGAAAAGTATAGACTGATCAATATCAAGGTTGAGACTTAGTGTATCATGGATAGCTAGGGAAGAGTTGAAAGAATCAGTACTAGTAGGGTTTTTCATGGAGCTATGTTGTTATGGGTCCGTGGTGGGGAAAGGATGGGTTAAGGTATATAAATCAACAAGGTGAATACGAGAGGACAACATGAAGAACATATGGCCTTGTTCATTGGGGACGACCCCTAATCCTAGTCTCTAAATAATATATAAACATATGAAATTTCCAAGAGAGATTTTAGGTCATACCCAAACAATATTTCTATGTGTACAATGGATACCTTTGCGAATGAAAATTTCGAAAGTTTGGGTGCTTGGAAATTTATTTGTTAAATATATTGCACTCGAAATGAAAATGATTGAATATTTAGGGGAAGCACCCTTTAATAACACATGAACACAATTAATATGACTGGAGACCACACAAAGAAGAGTTCTAGCGGTACCGGGGAAGTTCAAGGGAACTCCTCTAGTTTGACCAGAGTCAATGTTTTGAAGGTCTTCGATACTTATTGGACTGAATGGAGGGAATTAAACTGGTTTATGCATGTGTTTAGTAGGAGTTAAAACAAAGAGATCTGGGGGTACCAGAGTCATTAGCGTTAACTTGGCCAATGGACAAATGAGTGTACCGGAGGACATGATGGGAAGTCCTCAGGTGTGTACTGGAGCTATTAGGTGGAACTCTTCTGGTAGACACTGGAGAAAATAATAATAAGTCTTCCAGTCAAACACTTAGGTATTAGAGGGGTTTCCATGAAGGGTGTTGGTAAAGGAAGTCACACGTCGGAGGAGTTTATGATAAATCCTCTAGTCCAATTGGTGGAGTTTGTGGGAAATCCTTTGGTATGTACCATAGGTGTAAATGGCAACTTATCCGATGTGTTTTTGGAGACTTGAGCATAATTTTTCCCACATTAAGAAATGATCCTTGAAATTTATCTAAGTGTTGGGAGAAAAAAAAACAAATATAAACCAATCAAGACTTGGAACATCGAGGAACCCAATGAGAGAGGAATAATAAAAATCAAAGACAAAAGGTTGAAGAAAATTTTAGGTTAATAAATCTCATGTAGTAAAAGGAGGGGTCCCATTTTCTTGGAGAGGGGGGTTTTCAAGAAGAAAATAAAATAAAAAGGGAGGTTGTTGTGCCAGGAGCAACAACAGGTGGAATTTTTCTTGTCCCGATCTTCATGGGATAGTTAATTTGATTGTACCCATGGAAACCATCAAGAAAAGAGAAATATTTCTTCCCTTTCGATGTATCTAAAAATTGATCAATGAAAGGAAAAGGAAAGTGGTCCTTAGAAGTATCCTTTTTCAGTTCTCTATAATTCACATAGACTTTCCATTTCCCATTTTTCTTCGGAACAATAACAAGTGGTGAAACCCACTTACTATCAGAAATAGGATAAATTAAATCTGTAATACCCCTAGGATGAACCCCAACTACAATGTAAATGTAAATGTACATATAGGATAGTGAGTTGCAGGGCGCACAAGTTTTGGGTATAGGTTATCATGTGCACACCAAGGAAAGAGTACGCGTCCGTTTCATAGCTTTGCACGCATCTGAGTAAGTGCAAAAATATTTATGTGTGCATGAACCAAGGAAATAGTACGCGCCATTTCATATATTTGCACAGACCTAGGTAAGTGTGAAAGGATCACTCCAAAGTGCACACTAGACCGTGTTTTTAGCAGGGATATTTTTGGGGCCATAGAGCCTTTGCATATATGTGTATTGAGGCTAGAGTTCCTGCACGATTATTAGGTTGGAGATCCTGGATTGTGAGAAAAGCTAGTGTGCCTATTTTTGTAAAATGTAATTGCAATGAGATATTAATAAAACATATCACTGTGCGTAGACCAATTGGATGAAAAGAGACAGGGGGATAAACTCCACTAGAATGGGAAAGGGGTGTGAAGCTTAAAGGGAATATTTTAACAATATTTCCAAAAGTATACTTATGGGATATGTTTTTATCCTAAGTTCCTAAGGAATGGGAATGGATCACCAAGTAGAGGTAATTTATCTCTTAAGGTGACAAGTGTCGAGTTATAATCATGAAAATATATTGTTGGGCCTTAGCATATTTCAGGGGTATTCGCTCATCCCTTCATCATGCATACAAACTTTCCCCTGGAAGGCATTTGTATCTGGTTGTAACTTATTTCCATCACATAACCTTGTGCTTGGGAAGGCCTTTGAGTGATTGAAGAAGTGGGTTGTTAGGCCCATAAGAATTCTCTCCAGGTGAGAGAACTATTGGGAATTGTTTTTCCAACATACGTAGTTGCAACTACACAACTTTGAAACTTCCTGCTTGACTTGTTGCTGAATCCCTAGAAGGGAAGTGGGGTAACCGAAGGACTGTTGAGCAAAGAAGGGGCACACTTCCTGGGGTGGGACACACATGTGGGAAATGAGGTACTATGGTATGTTTTTTGGGGTTGTCACCTTTTTCTGAGTGATTTGACCATGTATAAACCTTCTCTTTTCTTAGGAATCCTTTTCCTAGGTGGAGTTTTAGCCCCAACTCGGGGTGAGGGGGGGGGGGACTTGCTGTTGAGAGTTTCTGAGCGATAGAGTCTATGACTGGGAGGAACATCTGAGGTTTGTGTGCAGTTGGTGGATTACAACAAAAGATAAGTCTCTTCTTCTATGTATTATTCTCTAAGTAATGTGCATATACATGTTAAATATATTATGTGATATATTTGTGCGTGGATTATATATGTTGTATAACTTTATTTTTGTTGCATATGCAGGGCATGGGTCATGATAGTTTATATGTGTTTATGCATTATTTAACATGTGAATGATTATTTTATTGTTGTTTATGGAATTGATACATAGTTATGTTGGGTTGTGCCTATATTGTTAGTTCTACATAATTGTTTCAGATGTAGAGTGTGGTAGTTATTAAGTGTTTCCTGTTAGATAATTTCATGGTAACAGTTATGGAATTCTGAGGCAAGGCTTGAATCATTGTGCGCACAAAGTGTTATTAGTTCATGTGCACGAATGAGATAGATCTTGCATGCAACATAGGAATGGTTGCGCACGTAGTTGTATTATTATTTCTTTCTGTTGTTATAGTCACTATCTTATTAAGTGACTTCAACAGTAATCGTATGGGTTCTAGTGCGAAGATAGAAATGCCATGCATGTTGAGGGATAGTTGACACAACCGACACAACGATGGTTGAGCATGCAAATTTTTTAAGAAACAATTATTTCACGTGGTACAAGACTAGTTGCATGCACCGAGGAAAACGTAGCAACGCGTAGCACAAGGAAATTCATGCATGCTGTTGGTTTCAACGAGTTTCTTTCGCAAGAGAAATAATTGATATTAGAGATTTATAAAGTGAAGTTACATTGGTGGATACTTTATAATGTGGTAATGAGATTCAACTAGGAGATTGTATCCATCACAAATTTCTTACAGAGCTCAAATTTTGATGTGACACGGCCTTTGAGCAGAGCTGGGGATGTTGCAAAGTGCTATCATAGATTTTGGTTCAACACTGTGTTAGAAAAATAAAATCGTGGAGCAATAAAATAAAACAAATACGTAAATCAAACACAGAAGATACAAAATACAATAGAGACACAAATATATGTGGTTCACCTAGTGTGGGCTACATCCACCAAAGAAATTTCTAGGTCCTTCCTTATTATTATCCATCAAATGAAGGGATACAGCCTACATCAAACCCACTATAACTTCCTCTTCTTTCTATCACATTCTCCTCCCTCAGAATACAATATTCGCCATGATCCATAGTCACAATACATTTCCATCATAAAAGAGGTTTGCCTTCTAGGGAAAAAAATCCTAACATAACTTCTACTGTCAGATCTGCGACCTTATAATGAATGGTCCAGATTTACTATGAAAATACAATATCCATTTACAAGGCAATTTTTCTTTCGGGTTCCCGCTTGCCCCCGAACCCCTAAACCTCTGCCGGGGGCCTGCTTTCCCCTGGACCCCCCAACTAGGGGGATAGCCCCCTCGGACCCTGCAAGGGAGGTAACCGCCCCCCTGCACTCCCCCACATTGAGGTGTGTACATTCTTCCAGGGTGTAAAGTCTTCATGGGGTATAAACATAGATGAAAACAAAGACCTCTAAATTAGGAAGATAATTAGGCTCCACAACCAACACACTGTACTTGTATGGGCCAAAGATCCATATGAAGTTGGTGAGGTGGGAATTTTTATGATGGTCATGGGTTTGCAAGATGAAAATATGGAAAAATCAGCTAAGTAAATAAAGTACTAACGTGCACTAAGTATTGGTGCGCAATGTGTGCATACTAAATTTTGGACTTGTGAGGTGCATGACTTATGGTGCGGGGAAGATATTAGTGCATGGAGTGTACACATTGAATATTGGAACTACGGGGTATATAAATGGTGGAGCACACATAATATGGGAGTGCATTACGTGCATGATGAATATGGACACCATGCATAATTGTTGGGTGTGTACATAATAATAGTGTGTAGGGTGTGCACATTGAATGTTGGTGATGCACAATGAGCGTGTGTTGAATATGAGCACTAACCGAGCAACATTATTGGTGCATGCATAGTGATGGTGCACATTGTGTGCACATAGAATATTGTCACTACATGGGGAAGGATTGGATATGTGCATTGACTATTGGGTGCGAAAGGGTGCACGGTGAATGTTGGCACAACTGATCCAGGGGATCAAATTTTTTTCAAAAATCAAAGTGCTCAGGATTGCTTCAAAACGGACATGTGCGTAGGCCTTGTCCTCATGATCCCAACGCAACTTGAATGGGTTTAAACAAATTTTGTATGAGTTAGATATCATGTTCTGTTCATTTTTCCAAACCAACAAAATTTTGCTAACTGTACAGTCCGTACAATGTTGACGTGGAAGGGTATGGACCCACATGTGGCAGGTGATGTGGACTGGCCACTCTGTAGAGTGTTGAGTTGGCATGATGACTAGGCAAGCTATGTGGCAAGGTAAATGGACCATTAGATGGATGACACATGTCATTTGGGTGGCAAGTGATATGGTGCCATGTGGCCCAGTCGTAGGCTTCCACGTGGCACCCCTCCAGTGAACAAAATTGGCTTGTTCCCATGGGGGTTGGAACCCGTGACCTCTGGGGGGGGACACAAAAATGCTTTGGCAAGGCCCGAGCTACCAACCCGCCCATGGATTATGGCTTAACCATATATGTTTAAACATTTATTTAAGTTGAATCTATAGTTTTGTGGGAGGAGAAAAGGGTTGGGGCTTATCCCCAACCCCTAGTTCAAACCCCAACGCATTCGCCACTACATACGAACACTACATAATCCTTGGCACGTGTGGAGTTAACACATTCAAACAAGCCAACGGTCAAGTGGCCATGCACCAGGACAAGTGTCAACACCGCAAAAATTCTTGCAAACGGGCCCAAGATAGGCACTAAGACATGGCCATATGCCCCGCCATGTGACCAACACCCCTGCTCTAAGGGGCGCTATTCACGCTAAATGTTCGAAAGATTGCCTCAAATTGTGGAGTGCTTGTGGTGCTGGTTTTTTGACCTAGGAATGCTATGGGAGCTAGGTTAGTCACAAACAGGTGCGAATTGGTGAACCAAAGACAACAAGCTTGAAGGGGAAAACTTCCAGGAGGTGTAAATTCTTCATTTTTTGGCCAAACCAAGTGCAAAAAGAGCCCAACTAGAGGTTTTTGGATGTTCTGGAGCCATTGTAGCCATCTATTTGGAATTTTGAGCACTGTGAAGCATTGTTTTTAGCACTTTGAGAAAATAATATAAAAGATCCATTGGAAGCTGGACTAGGAGATGTATCCCAAGAGAGGGGTGCACTCCTTTATCATTTGTTGTGTTATGTGTTTACCGTTGGCTTAATTTCTAGTTATTATGTGCATATTAAGTGTGAAAAATCTTTAATTTATGTGATTGTAACTTGATCCAATTACCCAAACACATACCATTTTTACAATTGCAATTTAAAAAGATACAAGTCTTCTTCATTTTCAGATCAGTTGGTATAAGAGCATAGGTTTTTGAAGGCTTGATTGTTTGCAAGTGTTTTGTTTTCTGATGCTTACAAGGTTGAAGCTCACAAGAGGACAAGGTCAACTAGTAGAGAAAAGTTCTCTATTGTCAAGAAGGAGAACTATAAAATCACCTCAAGCTTCAAGGAGATATTCACCAAGTATGGATCACGAGGAGAGTCATGGAACTCTTCCTTCAGAGGAGGAAACTTTCAGAAAAGATTTATATGATATGACTGAGATGGTGAAAGTTTTGTTTGAAGAAAGAAATGAAATATTGCAAGGTGAAATCTCCAACCCTCCAAAGGGCAATGGAGACAGTGGTGATAAAACTCCAAAGGGAAATGGAGGGAATGGTGATTCTCCACCTACTTCACCTCCATCTTCCACCATTTCACAACCACCTCTAAATTCTCCAAAAGAACATGGTAAAACTCCTTTACAAACTCCTTTACTAAATATTGATATTAAGTTTGAATTGCCTATGTACAATGGAGAGGTAAATGCTGAGAAATTGGATAACTGGATTCATCAGATTGAAGTGTATTGTAGGATACAAAGAATCCAATATGATGAAACTAAGATTCATCTTTCTTCTTTAAGATTGTGTTATAACCATAAATTGCACCATACATGCATACCTGACATTAGGCCACCTTACTTGCTATCTTTTCCAACCCATAACTAAACAACTCTTGTAAAAACCATTGTTTTGAAGGTGTATGCGCCCTGCACCACTACTGCCTGCGTACACACACTTGCTGTACCACTACAACCCGTGTACACTCACAAAAAATTGCAAAAAATGAAAATTGAAAAGGGATACGAGTTTCCAAGCCGTTACTTAACCATTTGACCACCCATAGCTAGTCACCCCAACCATTACTATCTCTTTTGGCCTATAAAAGAAGGTGTTGGGGCCCAATCCAAAAGGAAGCACATGAGCATAGAAACTCTGTCTTCCCCCTTTGCCCCAATATTTTGCAACCACATTGTGAGTTTGAGCCAGAATTCCTTCTTCCTCCTTTGCAAATCCTCGCCATTTCCCTAGAGAGAACTGAAGAGTAGAAGAATACATGGAAGCAGTTGGTGCATGGTGAAGAGGATCCCAACACCAAGTTCTAGAAGAAGTGCTGGTCTCATGTTGTAAATAAATTTTGTGAGATTAATATAAAGAAGTACTTTTTCCGTCTCGCCAAATGACGTCTTAAATATTTATGATTTGTTTACATTTCTTGGTTATGATGTCTAACCCACTAATCCATATATATAATGCATCCTTGTAGTTTCTTGTTTGTCTTTTGGTGAATACAGGTCAGCCTTGGGAGGAGACTTGCAGTCAGGAAACAACCGAGCACAAAGGGATTGACATTGGATGCGGAGTTTAAGGTATGCCTACCGTATCCCTATACTTTGTCTTTCATGTATGATTGCGGGGTAATGTCGGGATAGTTGATAAAAAGTAGGAGACTTTAGACGGTTAGATCTTCCTGCACTTTGGAACCCTAGTGTAGTCCGTAGAGGGGTTTTCCCTCTATAGCAGATTGGACAGTGCAACACTCATTTGGTGGGAAGCCAAAACTCAAGAGGACATGAAGAAACATGGTAAAGTTTTTTCCTCTTGGAATGATTTTATTGTTACAATTAAAAGACAATTTTATCCATTAACATACATGCATAAATATATTATGGATTGGAAAAACTTTAGGCAAGCTAAAGGACAATATGTGCAAAGATTCACTCAAGAATTTAGGAGAAGAGATTTGGTTTTTGGTATAGATTTGTCTTCTCAAGAAACTTTAATCAAACACATTGGAGGTTTTCATAGCTACTTGAGGCATACAATACTTATGTTTAACCCTTCAAATCTAGATGAAGTTTGTGTACATTCAACTCATTTAGAGGAAAGAGGAAGGAATGATCCTCAAGAGGGAAGCAAGAAGTCTTTTAATAATGAAGACAAGGGAAAGAGTAAGTTTGAAGGAAATGGAAAGAAAAATGCTTCAATCAAGAAAGAGAGAGAGAAACTCTCATGTAAACATTGTTCAAAGGATGGCCATGATGAAGCCCATTGTTGGAAAATTCATCCTGAAAAGAGACCCAAAAAGTTCAACAACAAAGAGAAACCTAACATTGTTGCAACTGTACAACAAGATTTAGGATTTGATTAGGAAGATGAGACAAAAATCACATCCATGGGTTTTCAAGGTAAGAATTCTATTGCAAGTACTAGTTCTTCAAGTAGTAGTAGCCTTAATGTAACTCAACATGAAAAATAAAGAATAGATCTTTTTCACATAAGGGTAATTTCAAAACATACCAAGATAGATACTCTCTTTGATACAAGATCACAAGCAAACCTGATTTCTGAAGACACTGTCAAGAAATTGAATTTGGAAGATACTCCACATCCTAAAACTTACCCTCTAGGATGGATATGTGACAATGCCAAATTCCATGTGACAAGAAGGTGTAAAATTAGATTTTCCATCAGTGCAAACTATATAGATGAGGTAGATCTTGATGTTATTCCATTGGATATTTGTGGTATTGTGTTGGGAAGCCCATATTTATATGATAGGAGAGCCATCTTTCATCATCATGAGAAAAAATATCATTTGTTCAAAAATGGAGTTGAGTACATTGTTAGAGCACATACAAAGAAGATGAATTTGTCACTTACAAATGTTGGACAAATGAAAATATTAGTTAATGCTAGTAAGAACCTTGTACTTTTGATGATTTAACCCAAAGCCAATGATGAAGAAGAAGTTTTCCAAGGATATGATGCAAAGTTACAATCTGATTTATATGAGGTTGTTAACGAAAATGTTGAGATGTTTCAGGAACCAAGGGGATTGCCTCCTAAAAGGGGTATCCAACATGAGATTCTATTGCAACAAGATGGTACTCTTCCAAACATTAACATGTGTAGGATGTCAGTCATGGAGAATGTTGAAATCAGAAATCAAGTCCAAGAGTTGCTTGACAAAGGGGTCATCAAACCAAGCACATCGCCATGCAGGTCACCAATTGTTTTGGTACCAAAGAAAGATTGTATATGGCGTATGTGGCTAGATTTCAGAGCCTTGAACAATACTACAAATATGATTTCTTAAGGAGACACATGGAAGAAATATTTGAAATCAAAGCAAGCTCCATTGCATTCCTTGAAAAGCTATGTATTCCACTTTGTGATAAGGTATAAGAAAGACATTTATGACAAAGTTGTTGATATGCTTACTAGGCCTATTGTTAGTGGTTTAGTTATTTTTAAGCATAATCCTATCATGCATAAGATCTATGATGAACAATATGCTTTAGATACTGATTTCAAAGATGTTTATGCAACTTTGTGCCGTACTAACCAAGTTGAGGAATTGCATTCCTATGTGCATGGTAAACTTTTGTATCTTGGCAAGCTATGTTTTTCACACAGTGAAAGAGTCAACATGATAAGGGAAGAACATTATTCTCTTGTTGCTGGCCATTTTGGTGCAGGAAAGATGGTGGCTAGTTTGCAAAGAAAGCATCCTAAATTTTGGGATGAGCATCTACACTACTTTCATCATGCTTATAACTGGGATAAGCGTTCATTGACTCAGACACCTCCATTTGAAGCATGTTTTGGCTATTTTTCAAAATCTCTTTTAGATTTTATCTTTGGGAAAGATGTGGCTATTTATGGTCATAGTGATGTTGTCAAGGCCAAGAAGTTCATTGAACAAGTTCAGTTTGTGCATCAAACCATTCAAGAATAGTTGGAAAAGAGCCAAGCCAAGTATAGGACAAGACATGACAAGTTTTGTGTTGGTCTTAAAGGCACAAATCCAAGCAAGGCCAAGTGGATTGAGGTTGGAAAGGTGAGGGAACTGTACCCTCATCTTCATATGGACTAAAAGTAGTCTTTTGGAGGTCCAAAATCTTCCCAATGAGGAGGAGTGATCCAGGGGATCAAATTTTGCTCAAAAATCAAAGTGCTCGTAATTGCTTCAAAACGGGCACGTGCATAGGCCTCTTCCTCATGATCCCAACACAACTTGAACATGTTCAAATGGACATCGTATGAGTGATATATCGTGTTCTGTTCATTTTTCCAAATAGGTAAAATTTTGCTGACTGTATAGTCCGTACAGTCCGTACAATGCTAATGTGGTAGGGTATGAACCCAGACGTGGCAGATGACATGGACTGGAAACTATGCAAAGTGCTGAGTTGGCATGCTGATTGGGCAGGCTATGTGGCAAGGTATGTGAACTAGTAGATGGATGAAACATGTCATCTAGGTGGCAAGTGATATGGTGCCACGTGGCCTAGTCGTGGGATCCCATGTGGCACCCCTCTAGTGAAAAAAATTGGTTTGTTCCTGCGGGGGTTGGAACCAGCGACCTCCGGGGGGGACACAAATGCTTTGGTAGGGTGCAGGCTACAAGCCCGCCCACAGATTACGAATTAACCATATATGTTTAAACATTTATTTAAGTTGAATCTCTGGTTTGGTGGGTAGAGAAAAGGGCTGGGGCTTAGTCCCCAACCCCTGGTTCAAACCCCAACGCATACACCACTACATATGACCACTACATAATCCTTGGAATGTGTGGAGTTAACACGTTCAAAAAATCCAACGGTCAAGTGGTCACACACCAGGACAAGTGTCAAAACCATAGACATTCTTTCAAAGGAGCCCGAGATAGGCAATGGGATGTGGCCATATGCCCCCCCATGCGACCAACACCCCCGTTCTAAGGGGAACTATTTGTGCTAACTATTCGACATATTTCCACGAATTGCAGAGTGCATGTGGTGCTGGGTTTTTGACTTAGGAATGCCGCGGGATCTGGGTTAGTCACAGACAGGTGTGAATTGGCGAACCAGAGACAACAAGCTTGAAGGGGAAAACTTCCAGGAGGTGTAACTTCTTCATTTTGTGGCCAAACCAGGTGCAAAAAGAGCCCAACTAGGGGTTTTTGGATGTTATGGAGCCATTGGAGCCATCTATTTGGCATTTTGAGCACTGTAAAGCAATGTTTTTATCAATTTGAGAAAATAATATAAAAGATCCATTGGAAGCTAGACCCGAAGATATAGCCCAAGAGAGGGGTGACCTCCTTTATGATTTGTTGTGTTATGTGTTTACTGTTGGCTGTTAATTGTTGGTTATTATGTGCATCTTAAGCGTGAAAAATATTTAATTTATGTGTTTGTAACTTGATCCAATTACCCAAACACATACCATTTTTACACTTGAAATTTAAAAAGATACAAGTCTTCTTCATTTTCAGATCAACAACGCAGAGAAAGATGTAATTGTGTGGAATATTGGTGTGCAACACAAAAGTTGTGCGCACTAGATAACGATGCGAGGAACCCAAAATTTGAGCATGATAAATATTAGTACCAATATAAAATATGTGCACACTGAATATTGGTGTATTGTATGTGCGCTTGGTATTGCATGTATAGAGCATGCATGCATGATGGATACATGTGTATAACACATAAGTGGTATACATGCGAGCTTTGAAAGAAAGAAAAGGAGAGAAAAGAGGAAAGGTCCTGGATAGAGGAGTCCAAATATTCTCCCATATTTTTGAATTAGGTTGTTAAATTCACCAGGAATCATAAGAAAGGATTTTGATACACTTATGGAATATAATGTGCATAATATTTATGGTTTTTATAAATTATTTAGTCTAAGAAATCTTGTTGCCTGCACATTTTGCAGAGTTAACAACAATTGATCAGTACATGATCAACACATAGATCGAAAGCATGGAAGATGAAAAAATAACTTATAACCATGAACACGAGGTCAGAAGGATGTATGACAATATATGTGATGAGGGTGCAGATTCAAATGGACATGGAGAGGCCAAGGAAGAAAGCATGAATTTGGTGAAGGCCATAATGTTTTTGCAAAAGGACGTCTAAAGTTATAAAGCTGATAATGATAGGCTTATGAAATCCAAGGAGGAATAATATGGCTTCATAATCAAGTTTGTGATACCCCACGACTTGAAATTTTGACAATTATTATTATTATTTTAGCATTTTTATTATTTTTCCAAAAGACAATTTGGTTGATTGACCAAATCTGGATTGTAAAAACCTTATTATTTTTATGAAAATAAATATATGTGGAAAAAGGGGCACACATTGAAGCAATTGTTAAAGATGGAGTTGGGATTCCAAAGGGGTTGGCCAAGTGGCAGCAAACTAAGACAAGATATGGAGTTAACTCAACTTCAAAAGGACACATTCCATATTTATAGGAGAATCTGTGAACATGTGTAGAATAGAATCTAATAAGTGGTCAGTGAGCAGGAGGCTCAAGGCAAGTATCACGAGTCCTAGGAAAAATAAAAAAGAATTCATGACAAGGGAATGGGACAGGATTCCTAAGATGCAAAGTGATAGCTCGAGGAGGCTACACATTGAATTGAATTGACACAATCATTTTCTAATATTACACACAACAAGTTGGTACTCATAATTATGCAAGAGGCCATTTAGGTAGCCCCTTGGATTCTGAACTTAGCTTGGGGGTGACAGAGGTTGACAAAGACTCTAGTCTACGGTTGGGAGGAACATAGTCTTCAATGAGTGGTTTCCCCAAGTTCCAGGTTTTGCTTATTTATTTTTGAATATGATGATTTGAATGTTACTGTGTATTATATTGCGCTACTGTGACCAAAATTATTGGTTATAAGGTATCTTTAAGGCATAAATAAATCATAACATTATTTGATTTAAGTGATTTATATGAGAAAATAGATGCATATCGTAGTTTCATACAGAATGACCATGGAAATAAAAACAATAGTTATTCTGATCCTAGATATATGAACAAAATCATATTACTAGTAGAAAATCAATAAAACTCATGGGTAAAACCTAGTTACTAAAACAAAAATTGTATTGTAAAATGAATCATTATAGATTAAACAAATTTTAACAAGTAATGACTGTGTATATTCGAAAGGGAATTCGTTACAAAATTAAACAAAGTTTAACAAGATACAAGTAATGAGTGTGTATATTCAAAAGGGAATCATTACAATTTAAACAGAGTTTAACAAGATGCAAATTAATTACTGTGTATGTCCAAAAAAGGAGTCAATACTAAGTGAACATAGTACATAAAATTACAGAATTATAAAATGCATAGACAATAGTCCTAAGCCACAAGACTTTTATGAATAATTATTTACAAAATTATTCGATTGACTAGCTCGACAGAATGTATAAACAGAGCAATCACATATTGTGATATCAGACTTGGAACCTAATTAAGTAATGGAACCTAAATAAATTTCCAAGAAAGGGTATTTCTGAGTTTCCATGGTACCCACCTCCTTGACACCTACATAATAGCAGCGTGCAATTTAGAATGCTATACGTGTTTATTAGTCAAACAAAAGTTACATATGCAACTAGAGATGAAATTACCATGGATGTACATAACACCTTTGTAGCTCCTTCCATCACCTTTGAACTACATCCGAGTGTTCAGGGTTGTTAGATAGCTGATGGGTACCCCTCGCTACAATAACATGGCCCATCATTAGTTAAATACCTAAGAATAAGTTTAAAAATGATGTAAATCACAACATATGTACAAAATATTAAAAAAATAACATTACTATGCTTTGTGCGAACACCGCACCTGTGAAAAAAATTTAACAGAAGTCCTAACTAAGTTCAAAATGAGTAAAATGATGTGAAAGGTTTTAATCATAGATAAAAAACGAGAGAAATAAAACAAAGGAATTAAAAACCCTACAGTAAATCCTATTACAGTAAACTCAACCATAGAGTTTGTAAAATTCTTGGTTTCAGACGATAAGTTCCCAAGGTCCAAGGAAAAACTCCTTGAACCATAGGCTAACCGGAAGCGAGACCTTTCGCGACCAAAAATACAATTTTACAGTCA
>JASDQU010307683.1:0-13104 GCA_032191745.1 Picea mariana
TTTCAGAAGAACAACAAAAATGGGTAACCAAGATATTGGGTTATGATTTTGAAATCGTCTATAAAAAGGGGAAGAAAAATTTTGTGGCAGATGCACTCTCAAGAAAGGATGAATATGTTGATGCCTTTCTCTATGCTATCTCGATCATCAAACCCGATTGGATAATAGAAGCAAGGGATGAATGGAGGAATGACAAAAAAGTGTGGACTCCCATTCAAAGGTTGCAACAGGGTTCCAGTGCATCAGATACATTTACATGGAAAAATGATTCACTATGGTACAAAGATCACTTATATTTATGTAAGAACTCCCAACTCAAACAAAAGGTACTATTGGAATTGCACACCTCTACAGTAGGAGGGCACTCAGGATTTTTGAAAACCTACCATAGAGTCAAGAAGGATTTTTTTTGGGAAGGCCTTAAAACTAATGTTCAAAGGTTTTTGGCAAAATGTTTGGTTTGCCAACAAAATAAGGTGGAAACAATTAAGAACCCAGGTCTTTTACAACCATTATCCATCCCAAGTCAGCGCTAGGAGGAGGTTTCCATGGATTTCATCACAGGGTTACCAAAGTCTAAAGGAAAGAGTGTCACCATGGTGATTGTTGATAGACTGACCAAGTATGAACACTTTTGTGCACTCTCTCGTCCCTTCAAATCTAGTAAAGTTTCCACCGCATTCATGGAGACAATTCAAAAGCTACATGGCAGCCCAAAGATTATTGTAAGTCATGGAGATCCCATCTTCACTAGACATTTTTGGAAAGAATTATTTTCTTGTTTGGGTACTCAATTGGCTCATATCTCATCCTATCATCCTTAATCTGATGGACAAACCGAGAGAGTGACCATGTCTGGAAGGCTACCTTCGTTTCTTTGTCTCTGATAAACAAAAACAATGGTTCAAATGGTTACCCTTGGCAGAATGGTGGTATAACACTTTCTTTCATACTGCAACAAAAATCACACCATTTATGGCAGTTTATGGATACCACCCTCCTTCCATCATTTCTTCTCTAAAATAAAAATCTAAGGTTCAAGTAGTGGAAGATCACATTGAGAATCAACAACAAGTTCTCCAAATCTTAAAGGACAACCTGACCATGGCACAAAATCGCATGAAACAACAAGTAGATCAACATCGTAGTGAAAGAAGTTTTGAAGTAGGGGATTGGGTGTTTTTAAGAATACAACCGTACAAACAGATGTCCCTCAAGAAAGCCAAGAAGGATAATAAATTATCACCAAAGTACTATGGCCCTTATAATGTGTTGCAAAAGATTGGTACTATGACATACAAATTGGAGTTGCCTGCATCTTCACGAGTACACCCAATTTTCCATGTTTCATGCTTAAAAAAGGTTATAGGTGACAAGATCCTAGTTCAAACTATATTTCTAGAACTTGACAAGGAAGGAAAAATCATATTGGAGCCTAAAGCCATCACTGACAGAAAAATTCACCAGTTGAGGAATAGATCCATTTCAGAGTATCTAATTAAATGGAGGAAACTATCAGCTGAAGATTCCACTTGGGAATAGGAG
Source organism: Picea mariana (assembly GCA_032191745.1). NCBI lineage: Eukaryota > Viridiplantae > Streptophyta > Pinopsida > Pinales > Pinaceae > Picea > Picea mariana. The sequence goes on from JASDQU010307683.1 coordinate 1,546, forward strand.
TCTTTTATACAGAATCATTCATAGTTACTCAAGCGTTGCGGACAACACTTTTCTCAAGGTGAGTGGCATGTTAAACACTAATATTGTCTCATTACCCCTTAATTGGGGCATATTATATTAGTAATGTTATTTTATTTATGTCAGCTTTAGGCCATTAGTTGTAATTATACCTCCTAGTCTCCTATATATACCAAGGAGAAATTTTCATTTTGAATCATCTTTTACTTGAACATTTAAGTGGGGTAAAAGGAGGTTTCCCCCTCGAAGAGGCTTATTATCTGAAATTATCTCTTTTTCAAGGCATTGAGTACTTTTTCTGAGGTTTTTCTATGCTATATTGATATTTGGTTCTTTAAAACCATAAAGCTTGCCAAAGACCCATATATACATGCACTTCATCAGAAATCTCATGATAAAGTTATTGAAGTGCTCTTTTTCCCTACAAAATATCAAGTTGCAGAGACTTTCACAAAGTCTCTTAGAGAAGAATTTTTTTTTAAACTTCGATATATATTAGGATTTCAAAAAGTTGTCATTAAGCAGGGATAGTCTCTAATGCCTCCTTCATTATCCTATTGTGTCACTATTGTAAATCCTTCAATCCTATCCCAAGTTGTTCTTAAGGGGGGATGTTAGGATATTTAGACACTTAGGAGTTATTTAAGATCTACATGAACTAATGTGTCATTAGGTAAAAGTGTGTTTCTTTAGTATGCATAAGTATGCATTTGTAGTTAGGAAATCCGACGATCAAGATATGTTTTTGACATAGAGTGATCTGACGGTTCATATTCTCCTAGATCTTAATGGCCATTGATCTGTGTCTTAACACCTGATTGGTCCATGATCTCTATTTAAATAACATGGAGGGTCATTTACCGATGATCGATTGTGGAGGGTCATTTACCGATAATATTTTTAGTTTTCATTAATATACTACTCCAATTGGTCGCTTGGATAGGGCCATGGTTGTTTCCCCATATGGGTTTTACCACGTCAAAACATTGGTGTTTTTATCTTTGATCTGGTTTTTTCAATGGTTATTAATGGTGTGCGGCCTCTGTTGGAATACATGTGTTGTCAACCAACCTCTATATTATCATACTAAATGTCACTCATTTTGTAGTAGGACTCTCTGGTTAGTAAATACATTCCTATTCCTAGTACAAAAAAATAAAAGAAACAAACCACACATCCTATTTCAAGATTAGACACTAAATATGACACTTTTCTGAAATAAACTCTTGTGATACTGTCACTCTCATCCATTTCTAAATGTGTTTTTTTACGTGTAAGGATTTTAAAGAAATATTAGAAGTTATTTGTGAATTTTTAGTTCCACTCAAGAAACCCCCCACCAGCTCACCTTCTTTGTCTTCTGACCTCCTTGTTGTTTCTTATGCAATCCCTATCACCTTGCTTCTTCCACAATCACATGTTTAGACCCTTGTCGAGTATATTATCCCTATTATCACCATTGGAAATGACCTTGTGGTCCCTCTATTTGATACTCATGTTACCTTCAATGAGAAAGATTCAATTCCTCAACAAACTACATGTGTTGTGGAAGTTCAACATGTCACTCAATTGTCGCTTGTTTATCATGACATTACAATGGTCGAGCATGAATTTGTTGATATTTCCTCTCTTATGAATAATGTAAATACATTAGCCACGGCTAATGGAATTGTTGATAATGATCCTCTTAACTCACTTAATATGACACAAATTTTACCACAAGAAAATGTCCCTGATCGTAAGATTCCAAATCATGCAAAAGATACAGGTCACACAATTATGGACCCTCCACATGATGCCATGGACATTCCATAATAATCCACCTCTACTCATACTATAAGTTCCATTCATGAGAAAGTGGAACCTTTAATCGAGGATCCTCAACAATGTTTCACTATTTTACAACTTTGTTTGGAGTGTGCAAATGTTGTTTCTATTCTATCCGTTATTGCTAAATAAATAATCGCACATTATTTCAAGGCTAGTTATCCTAGTATTGAATTTTATGCCACCCCCAATAATTTTAAAAGATCTATTGCAAGTGGACAACCTGTTGCTTTGAAGCTTCCCATTGATCAATCAGTCAATAGTGATAATTTTGTTACTTGGTTGACCCCTCAATTGTTAAGTGTTATGTGATATTCTAATGCCCAAGTAGAGAAACACATCATTCGTGTGGAGGAGTAAAATGAATAATTAAAATAGCATGCCCAACAATTGTTCCAACATTTATCGGAAGTATCAACCAATTCAGATCAACAATATGACTTATGCATGCATGTTGAGTTAGATATTGATGTTGTATCCCATAGATTTCTTGAAAATTGGCCCACAGTCCGATGGGATGTCCCTCAACTATTTGATTATGTTGTTCCTCTATTTCTAGTGAAATGTGTTGATCTTCTTGCAGGAACATGGTCACACTTAGTTGAGAATACATAGATCCTAAATTTGAATATGGATGACATTTGGATTAAATAATAAGAACAACCCAAGGCTCTATTATAAAAGATTACATAATTGGTTATGTAAGGGGATGATATTATCTCCTACCTCCGCCATAATACTGGTGAGTGCAGTAAAATTTTCACTATGGTGAACAATTGGGTTTGATTACTTGAGAAACATAATAAACTGGTTGAATAATTAAGGAACCAATTCCAAAAGATGAATGCAAAAGAACAATAAATGACAAATACAACTACACAACGGGACAAATTCACCAAGATTTAGGAAGCTTACAATATACTTGATGAATTGTTCTATGCTGCTCAGAATGTGAAGAAGGAAATCTATGAGTTCAAACCTTTTGTTTAGACTAGTTATGTTCAAATGCATTGATTGGATTCCATGACATGTACATAGTGGGAAACTCTTCTTGCCACCAAGCCTCATGAACCGGATAATTTCTTGTAGGTGCATCCATTTTTATGAAGAAATGGAAAGACTGCCTATATAATTATGTCAATTCTCGTCAACATGCCTTGTAGATCGTCCTATAGTTGGGCCCTTCATTTGAAGAGGGTTCTAGTAAAGAAGGTGAATCTTGAGTTAAGGAAAGTCAATAGTTGTGGTTAGGGCCTATTGGGCCCTTCGTTTTGAATTATTTGGAGAAGGAGATAAGGATAATCATGTGGTAGACAAAGTCAAATAAGTCAGGTGACAACTAGAAGCTTAGAAACCTGTTGGGAAATGAAAATACCAAGGGAGGAAAAAGGAGGTTGTGATCTAGTCAATTGAACGCGCCAAGGGGGTGCAAGCCTAAATACGTGTCAATGTAAAGAAAGAAGAGAAACATATATGGTTGGTTAGTCAGATAGATCTCGAGAGTCTGTAGTGTATCCTATAGAGTACTCTCCTATGTTATATGAGCCTAATCTCAATGGATGAGATAATGTAATGATGGTCTATGAATTCTGAAGAGATTGACTGGATCTACAATGTATGAATGTAGTTTTGTACTTCCTGCCGATAATATAATGGTGTTCTTGGGACCAAAATTTTTTCTCTTATGGTTTTTGTTTCTTAATGGGGTTATATCTATGACTTTATTGAGTATATTCTTATTTCATTCATGTTAATATGTTTTTCAACATAAGATTAACGGTTAAACTATCGATCTGAATTTTGTATAAATAGATCGCATTAGGTACTATCTATAAATCCCTTAATCATACACATATTGGATACCCTTTGGGTGGTAACTCCTTCTCTTGTGGAAGGTTGAAAATTCTAGCATTCCTAGACTACAACAAACACCTTTGTTAGTAAACTAATGAGAACCCTAGTCTTGAATTCACACCAACAAGAACTACAAAATTTTTGAGCCTACTCCTAGTGTGTCAGAGCCATCATATTCCTCTCATCTTGGTGGCCCTCTTGATATTGAGAATCCATCCTTAGACATACCGCTTCACCCCCCAAAGGGAATTCTTCGAAAAATGATTCATAATATGAATACACATAGGCCACCCACAACTACAATAATATGGAAGATTTGTCCTTGGCACCATGTTCCATGTCTGCACTCAAAGTCCTCCAAAGATTTTGAATGCAACATAAAACCTTATTTTCTTCCATAGGTGAGAGTGATCCCTTGGATTTGATTTTGATAACCTTTGATTCTGATCATTTTCATCATAGGCTCTTCCATCAAATTTCTTTTTGGATCAAAGTGAGAATGATGGGGATAAATATATTTTGCACGGTGATTGATGAAAGAGCCTCAACTTTCATTATGTCTATGTCATGATGGAAGGTCCTCGTCTCTCAAACAATCGACACATCTCCAACATTGTTGAAATAATTCAATGGACATATGTTCCATCCCCATGGGATTACCACTACCTTACACATCAATTTAGGTGGTACCATTATCTCTATTGTTGTAGAGGTTATCAACACACCTCTTGAGTACAATTTGTTACTCGGGTACACTTGGTTATACAATATTACTATAGTTGTATCATCCATATTTAGTGTGTTATGCTTCCATCATCAAGGAACAATAGTGATGATTGATCAAATTGTGTTTTGTACCCAAGACCTTGTATCCAATGTGGTGTTTAATGTACCTTTCGGAGATGATACCATAGAGTCTCACATGAGTGTTGGTGCTGAGATGTTAAAAGACTCTTTTTTTATGGGAAAATTACCTCTTCCCCCACCACCTCCTACTATGATCATTTCTCCTATCAATATGATTTCTTCATTTATAGTGGATCCCTTCGGTATATCAATCCTTGGTGGTACCTGGTTATGAGGATGTTGAATCATATGGTGCTTACATGCCTCTCACCGCAGTCATGATTATTGATCTAAAAATCTCATTAGCATTAATAGATACTATTCAATACCTCCATCTTGATATGGAGTATGATCAACCTACTTCACTTGCATGGGTCGTTACCTCTCTAAGTTCGCATCATTCCATAGATGCTAAGTTTCCTTCAAATAAGGCCATACTAGATGTCATGGATTCCATAGATAAGCCAAAGCATAAGGTTATGCATCAATCAAATTCTATTCATTCAGAAATGAAAAATTTATCATGATGAGTCTTGATCTGAGATTGGGTGAATTTTCTAGGGCACCCAATGCAACCCTTATCCTTGACCCCTTTTCATGGTGGTTATATTTTTCACAACTTGTCACCAAATTATCTTCTTTCCATTACACTTCAGATTTATGTCTCGTACCTCCTTCACGTCTTGATGGGAATCATCAAGGAGATTCGCTAGCTCCCGAAACAACTCAAGATGAGTATATTCGGCCACAGAGATTCATTTGTATGTGGAAGGGCTCTGTCATGGTGTGCCATATGATGCTAACAATGACTCATGAGTTCATCGGTGATGATCAAGATCCTTGGTTGTATCCTAGCAATGGGATCTACTTTTCATGAACCATCAAAGTGCATAGTTCCTTATACATAGGTGTGTAGTATGAGTGACTTTTTGTTTTCATATATCATATCCAAAAAATCCTAAAATATTTTATTTTTTGAGATGTACTATGAGTTTTTACCTTGGAATCTAATTTGCATGTGTTGACAAAATTATGCAGACTTTTTTATGCAAATTTCAACTTCTACTGAACTTGAGGTATTTGTTTTTAAAAATAGAATGTAGGGGTAAATTTTTCCCTCCATACATGATTTGAATTATTTACTCTCTATTTTTCTGAAACATTCCTTAGTTTAGACCCTATAAAGTTACGACATTAGCCACTTGATTTTTGCACACCATAATGTTTTTGATAATGCCAACCCTCCTTTGGTGCCCTAGTTAGCACCCAAATTTCCATTCAGTGTTGGGTAACCCTCTTGTATCCTTCCCATGAATTGAAGTTGAGTCCTGCTCTCTTCATCTATATTATTTCAACATCCCCTAGGGTTCCTAAAATTTTTTCTTTTTCTTGATGACCTCCTATTCATTTGTTGCTTGTGTCATACAACCCATTGATCCACTGTTAGGATTCTACAAGTGTTCAACATCAAGTAATTTATTTTCAATTTCAATAATATAATAGGTACCTTGATTCACATTATCAGTATCGGTGGGTTGTCTCACATTTATTAATGATATACATCAATAAACAATAATCAAAGAGTGTCTCACTATCTCAAACTTCAACACATATTTTCGTGTTGTAGACTCACACAATAAGTGGTTTGTTTTGAAGAATTGGTATCTATAGTATCTTCACTGATCCAGATGGATTTTTATGGCCTCCCACATATTCCAACTGGTTCATTCTGGCAGTTTTTGAGTTTGGCAATTATTTTCTTAGTTTTCGGGTCCCTGACTTGCGGGGCCATTTTGAGGACCCAAACAACGTTTTTAGGGCTCACCATTTTTAGCAGCAACATGTGTAGTCCTCGTATAGAAATTTCCAATTGGATATCGTGCACCTAAAATGAATATTGTATAAAACATTTATAGCCCGAGAAGTTGATGTACTAACTTACCCAAACGGGGCCCACGTGACTTTTGGCGCTTCATCTCCTAGTGTTAGGTTTTTGGATGTCTAGGTTTTTTGACATTCTTGTTTATTGTAAAAATTCCTTCAAAGACTCATTGTAATCATCTTATTGAGAATGAGCATAGTCGTCACATCTCTTCTCAGAGATAAGCTGCCACCATTCCAACAAGCTTGTTTTCCGTTGCATTTTACAGTTTCAGCTTATTTCCTCATTGAATAGAAAACTAGTTTTACTGTATCTTTGTTATTCTATGTAAATCATCTTTTAATAATTTGTATTCATTTCATTATGCTCATAAAATCTATATCATTCACCTCTTATATGTTGTTCCCTGAGTTTTATTCGACAGTACCACTTTATTTCTATGTGTAACATCCCCACTATAATCCCTAGTTTAATTAATGCATAATATAGATATGCATATGGCTATTTCCAAGTGATGTAATATGAAAAAGGTATTTTCTAAAATTGAATAAATACATGTGATATCAAGTAATCATAATATGGAGAGATATGGGGGATGATTAATACACAATAGAGGGGAATGTCTAGTGAGTTTCTAAGAGGGACGCAATCGATAAATGGTTTATGGGTATCAATCCAAACCTAGTTTTCTGAATTTAATATCATTTGGGGATAAATTGTATTTTCGATTGAGTGTATAAGACCACAAACATTAAAATCATGTAAGAGGATGGGTGTCACAGACACATCCCATAGTTATTAGAAGTATGGGTTTGTAGTACAATCAAGATTGGGTAGAGTGAGAAGTCAACTATCCAGGAAAAATAGAGTAAATTCGTATAGGGGAAATCATGAAAATTTTCACATTCGGTTTTGGGAATGAACAACAAGCATGGAGAAGTAAAAAAGAGAACCGGGGATAGAAAACAAAGGCTAGGAAAAGTTTGAATCATGACAGATCATTTTGGAGTATTTTGGAGTTGAATATTGAAGAGCGAGGTTGTCAGTCCTGAAGAGTGAAATCCTATGGGAGTTTCACTATAACAATAAGTTTTCTTGTTGTTTTCCTGGCAGGGAGTTCTATTGAGTTACTAATAGATATATTCTTGGTTATCTATGGCAGACATAACGTGTTAAATGAATGGGATGATAAATGGATGAGACACATGATGGACTGAGAGTAATGAAGAGGTATATTCCTTAGGTTGGGAAGGTCAAAAGGAGTAGAGATGGAGGAAATTTGAGACAATTGTAGAAGAATACCAATGGTTGATCTGATAGTGAGATGTGAGTGGAATGTGAGAGGAACCCTTATTTTATGGATTCCTAGCCCAAGCTTGAGGGTGACTTTCTATTGAGATTTGGAACAACAAGTCTCTAGTTGGGTGAAACTTCCTTCCTAAGAAATTGGTTGAAAAAATATTTCAAACGATAAATGCTTATCTATTTTTTGAGTTATTTCATGAATTTTATTGTTGTGTTTAAATATGTGTATGTGAATGATTTATTTGGTGCTACAATTTTTTTTTATTATATGCATTTATTTTCATTTAGAATGTTGTAGATGCATTTCATTATGTGTATAGAATCTAGTTAAATATGTGTATAAATATTAGCTAGTAAGATACAAGAAATCGTTTAGGAGAACATTTTTTATTTTATGTGTTTTTCCTATAATAATGTTCCTCGATTAAGATGGGGAATGCTACACTATGACATTGGTACTTTTGGAAGATCAATTTATAGATATCTTAGTTTTATATATCCTTTGATTTCAAGACATACATCCATTGTGTATCTCTATGTGGATCTGATCTCTTTTGACATGGATCCATTGTGTATTCATTTTTTGTTTACATGATCACTTCTAGTATACATGTTTCATGGATCAGCAGTGTACTTTATTTTACAACCATTATCTTTTCACTCCTGATCATGGGTATGCCTACCTTTTGAAGAGCTTACTCTTACTTGTTTTTGTTGTAGCTTATGTTATGGATAGGTGTCTAGAAAATCTACCTTGGCCCAATGCACACTCACCCCCTATATTTTATAATGTATTCCGACCATAATGTTTTCTTCTTACCTCACACATTATGGGGAATCTATTATAACATCATTTCCACCTCATATGAATTGATTCCCTATTGCCCTGATTCAAATACCCTTTCCCTACTTGTATACTCAATTCCCCTTTATTCCTCAATAGAAATGATTAAAAAACCTCATTTTATAAGATGTATCCACCCTATCAGTTGTTAAACACACATACATACACTTGTTTCTCTTTATCAACCAACATATACATTTAGTTGGCCAAAAAATAGACAAATTTGGTAAATGTGTAGTGGGTTCTAGAGGTTTCTTGGGACCCTAGGCCTCTACTTCCCATGGATAACTACTCTAACCACTTCTTGGAGTATAAAAAGAAGCCAACATGTAGAGGAGAGAGGATCATTTCATTTAGATACCACTCGTCTTTCTCATACCTATTTGAGTGAAGAAGTTGGAGGTTGAGTTGGTCTTTATGAACCTAGATGTCGGTTCTTGAGAAGTGCCACAATAGTTACATGTTGTAACATTTCTTAACTTTCTTGTTAAATAAATAAAGACCTCTCTTTCCCATCTAGGTTTGTCTCATTCTTTCGTATCAAAAGTTAGTTAGTTAGTTAAATTTTCTTGAATGTGTTTTTGGAATTCACTTAGGTCTTTAGGTCATTATCTTTGTTGTGGTTGTAACCCAAAACCATAGAAGTACATTTTGGTCATTTCATGTAATATTATTTTATTAAATAGTCACATAGTCTTGTTTTCATTAAATAATGGTGATGAGTCAACCAACATTAGTAGATAGTAGCCAATGATAGTTTTCCTCACTACTTATTAAGAACTAGATTATGATAGGTTTTGCCACCTCCTAAAAAAACAAAAAAAAATAAACATTTTCCATTAAAATTTCATATATCCTCTCATAAAAATTTAATGGTTAAAATAAACATGATAACATTTTATAAAAAAATTATTCTTAAAAGAATGTGACAAATTTTACATTAAAATCCCATACATGTGCCACTTATTTCTGAAAAATACCACATATATATATATATATATATATATATGAGTGCCTTTTGGTTGCTCCTCGAGTGAAGTGCTAAATTATGTGTATTTTGGATTTTTTCAATTAGTTTATTAGTGTGGACATGTAATTAAAAAGGATTTGGAGATACTTTATAAATATAATAACGTTATAAATACATTGATAAATACTCCCACTCCATATATAATAATAATAATAATAATAATAATAATAATAATTTAATTTTAAGTTCATAGACACCAAATTGGTGTATGGTGTCCCTTTGTTTGTGGGACAATGAAACCCCTCCATGCAATACCAAGGTATACATACCCTACCCTCTCTATATTTGAACTTTTGATCTATTAAGAAGAAACAAAAGTTCTGCATGGAGGGGTCCTTTATCGCACAAACAAAGAATCTCATACACCAATTTAATGTTTGACATTTACCTTAAAAACAAATTATTATTATTGTTATTATTATTGTAAGTAAGAGGTTTTATATATAAAGGGACTTCAAAAAACCAAGCCAGAGATACAAGAACCATATCGTAACCGTACTGTAATTATTGAACTACCCCAACTGAGGGGAAACTAGTTTAGCTAGTCGGATAAGTCGGGCATTGAAAATTTAACAGTCTTTTAGAGTTAAACTAGGCTGACTGGAATGCAGCTAAAAAATTGTTAAAAAAAAAGTAAAGAGACCCTATGTGCTTGAACACTTGGCAAATAACCTGGCCAGGTGGAAAGAACAACCTCATGCCAAGGTTCATCTTCGACGAGTGTCCCTTTTCTTTCCACCTGCATGGCAGTGTCCACATTGCTCTCATCCTTGTTGGCGGCTGGTGAGGTGTCCTATAGCGCATGTTGTCCTGTAGTCTTCTCCATGTCCATGTCCTCATGCTCAGCTTGCTCCACAACAATCTCTGCGGAACACTGCGTCTGGTTGTTTCCTGCTCTGGTCTCTGCATGGAGTTCCTCTGTTGAAGCCGCAACTACTGGGTCAGGGGAGAAAGCATCTTGGAGGGAGGAAAGAATCTGAAGGAGGGTCAAGATATTTCCATCCATGATCTGTAGATGGAATCGGAGGTCCTCCATACCCTAACAGAGTTCGAAGAACAGACCATAGAGAAGAGTAAAAATTTCCTTCAGGTGCGAGTCAAAGATGGAGTCAGAAGACGGGTTCACGTTGTCTCGGGCCCTTCGAGCAGGAGGTGGCATCCCCATGGGCGGCCTTGAGGAACCAACAACTGGTGCATGGGGAGGCTCAAAAGTGATGGAATTCAGAGGGATGGGAATGTATCGTGAAGTAGAGCCTGGCGCGCTATCAATGATGGCCAAGCAATCAAACTGAGAGACAGACGGGGTGGAGGAGGTGAGAGGTGTTGGCTCAGGCTGGAGAGGCAGTGAGGAGATCATGGAGGGTGAACCAAGGGGCAAGACAGAGGCCTAGGGCCGATGAGGATTCCATGGAGAGCCTCTCTATAGCCATCCCCTTTGACGTGGCATGAGTTTCATCGAATGAATGTAGAAAAAGACTAAGTGCACCAGGTAGAAGTAAAGATCCTGGAGATGGGCATGGGCGGTAATCACCATGAGGGTCCAGTTTGAACTAGGCTAGGGCAGTGGAGGGAGGAGCCAGTCGGTCCTCGAGTGAGGGTGAGAAGATAACACAAACGATGGATCCATAGAGTGAAATGTAAAGTGGATGGGTGCAACAGAATTAAAGTCGCTGCATCGACGTAATATCAATTTAATGCATGGTCGGGGTGGCATGCAGTGGAACGGGCTTGTCACATGGCTCCCTGCCTCACTGGCCTACCCATTATTCCTCCTCGCACCAGTTGGCATACACTAGCACCCCATCCGAGGGAATTATTATTATTATTATTATTATTATTATTATATACATATACCAAAAAGATTTTAAATATCTACCCTAGTGGGTTTATTAAACAGTTAAATATCTAACCACCCATTCTTATACCCCATTGGCTTATTCCTTATGTGCATCG
>JASDQU010307683.1:30247-46545 GCA_032191745.1 Picea mariana
AGTGGGAAGTCATTTGTATGGATTTTGTTGTGGGGTTTCCGCTCACATCTCATAGACACAATGTCATTCTTGTGATAGTTGATAAGTTAACCAAGAGTGCTCATTTTATTCCGGTTAGAGACACTTACGATGTCACTGATGTGGCACGTGTGTTTGTAAGTGAGGTCATACGTTTGCACGGGATACCCAAGAAGATCATTTCAGATAGGGACTCTAGATTCACTTCTAGGTTTTTGACAAGTTTGCAGTCAGCGTTGGGGACTCAGTTGAACTTAAGCACAACTTATCATCCTAAAATAGATGGGAAAACTGAGAGAGTAAATCAAGTCATGGAAAACATGCTTAGGATGTATGTCATGGATAATCAAACCCATTGGGAGAAGTACCTACCTTTGGTAGAGTTCACCTACAATAATAGTTTTCATAGCTCCATCGAAATGCCACCCTACGAAGCTTTGTATGGAAGGCCATGCAGAACACCGTTGAATTGGGAAAGATTAGAATACCAAGTAACAGTTGGGCCAGAATTGATTTAAGAGATGGAGGAACACGTGATACATATTAGGTAGAGACTAAAGGAGGCACATGATAGACATAAAAGTTATGCTGATTCACATAGGACTGACCAAATTTATGAAGTGGGAGATCAGGTTTTCATTCATATCAAGCCTAATAAGAGTACCATTTGGTTCATGAAGGGGAAAAAGTTGTCACCTTGATTTATAAGACCGTTCAAAATCCAAGAGAAAATTGGACTCGTTGCCTATCATCTCGTACTGCCACCCCACTTGCATAAAACTCATAATGTTTTTCATGTATATGTTCTATGCCATTATGTTGTTGATGAATCACATAAACTAAATTGGAAGGAATTGCAGGTATCGGACACAGGAACCCTCATAGTAGAACTGTTACACATATTGGACCGAAGAGTCCAACAGCTCAGGAACCGTCTGGTAGACCAAGTTAAGGTCCAGTGGGACAAGTATAGTCCATGATCTACTACTTGGGAGGATGTCGATACATTACGACGAGATTATCCCTCACTTTTTTGACCACCTCGAGAATATGTTTCTCGAAGGTTGGGTGTATTTAACACCATCTTTTGACTTAGATAGCTAGGATTACTTAATGACTAATAACCTTTATTTTCTAGTCACCGTGAAACTATTAATGATACACTTGAACTTTTAAGACGTATGAACCTTTATGAATGTTTAAATGTTATTTGAATGATGATGGATATGATGCGATCTACTATGTGAATGCAAATTCTATGAATGTTTAAATGTTATTTGAATGATGATGGATATGATGTGATCTACTATGTGAATGTATATTTTATAAATGATTAAATGTCACTTGAATGATGATGGATATGATGTAATCTATTATGTAAATGAAAATTCTATGAACGGTTAACGTTAGTTAAATTATGGGGATATTATGAGATCTATTTCTAACTTGAAAAATTTGATATTAAAGTTTTTGGTATGTGGATACCGAATTGATATTATGGTTGTATACAATTACATGATGATAATGCATATATATGTATGAGTTTGTGTTATAGACTAATTTGTAGGTCAATGGGCTATAAAATAGCCAAGGGATAATGGTAATAAAAGTGGATGTCATGACCACCGACCGAGAAACAATATGGTATGAATATTTTTATGTGAAATTATATTGGTACAAATGCACTATTATGATATATGGACTAGCGCAGGTTTTCAGGTGGTGAGACTGTCCAAAAACTGAATAAGCGATGACAAAATTCCCAACAACATGGTGCCACTATATATTCCATTGTAGGGTGTGGACCCTAGTCCTATTAGGAGGGGTGGAGAAATTTCCCACCATGTATCCTCCAAAACCTGGAGTCATGGGAGGACGGTGTTAGCTCACACTCCCCTAGACATGTGATGATGATTGTTAATTGCTTGCTGGGGAAGCTTGGTCAAAATATTGACACTTCCACTTACGAGTTCTATTTGGAGTTAGGTCAATATAGTTTACGTTCCAAGATAGTTCAATAGAGGAAGGATAGGAAGTGAATATGAAAGTAAGTTAGGGAGGAAGGATGAATAGAAATAGTTGAGAGTGTATGGAGATTTGCCTTATGGTGGAATTTATTGTTTTTTCTTCTGAAAAGAAAATGTGTATATATGTATATTCATAATTACTTAACTAAACTACAATTGTCTAAATAAAAATTATTAAGATAGATTATTGTAATTAAGGGATTTCACAAACATTTCATTGGTTTATTATCTTTTATAAAATGAATAGTCTCGTTGATTGAATTGGATGCATACAGAAATTACTATAGAGGTGATAGTTATTATTATTAGTACATGCACGAGACTTGTATGTAATAGCTACACATGCATTTCTTTCACATGTACACTAGTATGTATGAGTATTCTTGGCTTACTTACTGATAATGGTGTTTATTAGATATGAATGTGTGAACCATGTGTCATTTCCCTTGTATCATAAATTACTTTAACTTCGGGATGAAGTTTCCTGAAGGGTGGGTGTATTTAACAACCCTAATTAATTAATTAATTATCATTATTAAATATTTGTTTAATTAATTAATTAATTAATTATCATGATTAAATATTTGTTTAATTAATATTAGTTTAATGAATTATTAATTTTTATTATGAAGACTTAGTTAATAATACAATTTTATTGGTAGATGGACCCATTTATGGAGGCAGGGGATAAGGTGGTTGATACTTAATGGGGGATAAGGTGGTTGACACTTAATGGGGGGATAAGGTCATGAATAATGAGGAAAGACGAATAAGGCAAGGGGGAACACTCGGGAAGGGGGTCTTCTTTTGTTGGGGCTAATAGTTTTTTTTAGATTGGAGGAAGGAGAAGGGAGGAAGAGTGGAGACTTTGTATCTATTTTTGTACTTACAGACTTGAGGACTTTCACAGGAGGCACCTGCTGCTGGGAATTTTGGGCTCGGGGGCCAGGAAACCATAAGGAATCCTAGGGCTAGGGAGACAGATAGGCTATTCCTAGCTGGCTGGGAGGTTAGTCAGTTTTGGGCAGAGCTTAATCTTGGACAGAGTTGGGGAACAACATCAGTTGGAGGCATTTATTATCATTATTATGTTGTGTTCATTATTGTTATGATGTTCATTTTTTTTTACTATGTTGAATATGTTATTCATTATCATGCTGCTCATTTTTAAATTTTGCGGAACAATGAATAGTTATTATGCTGAATATAGAACATAAAAAAAATTATGATATAAATTCTATATTTAAATTTATGTTTTGAAGGCTCTGTTTGGATAGGCCTTACATAGTATATCTTCAAGAACTCTACTGAGGTTTCAGGTTCCATGTATGTCCTATGAATAATAGAAATAAATATTAGGGCCAATGTCCCTGGTTTATGTATATAAACATTGCCCTAGGACACAAGACCTATTCATGTTTCTCCAAACATAAGATTTATTTTGATAGGTATAATTTTTCCTCCTCTATGAGGCAATTTTGGTTGTTAGAGGACAACATTAGTTTTCACAATCCCATATGAAGTGCCCCCCACTACTATACCCAACATTTTAAAATTGTTATGATACAAATTAAATGAAATGCATGCATTCTGAAAATTCCCAAGCGATTAAAAACATTCTTAAAACATGATTGCAACTAAATTAACATGCACATGACAACATACAACTTCTTAAACATTAGAGTAAGCACACAACAAATAATCCCATAATTGAATACAATTCATCGAGGGTTTACATGCATTAACAACATTATGAATTCATCCAATTATACAATACACAACAACATATGATTTACTCAAGAACATAGTATATGCACAACAAATAAAGCATAGGAATATAGACATTGTAATCAGAGATAAAAACTTATCTTTTAAACTAAATGTGCAACTGGATGCAAGGGACAAACATTCCACCAAAACATAGATTTTATTCTCCACATATTAGTAGCAGATGACCCCTAATTTGGGGCTATGAATCCACAAGAAAGGGGTGCCACTCCATTGTCCACTCATAACCCAATTTTACCCCTAACAAACTATTTATTCCTACAACTATCCCAATCCATCGATTCTCTTCCCCCCAACTATCACAACCCAAGGAATTTGATTCCCCCTTAACTACACATAGTATCTCGAGACTTCCCACTTCCTTCCAGGGCTCTAGCACATGTTGGCTAGGAATATCTCTTACTGGGACTCTAGGGATGTAAATTGCAACATGGAAAACTAACAACAACAAGCTCACTCCTGTAGGGTAATTATGTCACACAAAATATCACTCTATTTGACTAAAAGCCTATTTCTTCATGAATTTATAGCTCCAAAAAGTTTCCACACATGCCCGCTATGTCTTCCTTCAAACTCCAACACTTTGGTTTCCCTTGTTGTCCCAAAAACTAATTGTAAAAACTCCTCTATTTTTCCTCATAAATTTCCTTTTCCCCCATGTAGTTTTACTCTCACACTCCTCAATGTTTATTTTACTCAATCTCCATGCTCTCATTAACTATGTGAAGTTAATTTTCACACTCACCCTCTTACATGTGTTTAATGATTGAGGATTTGATACACTCAAGAGGAAATTATAATGTTTATACAAAAGGATAATTTTAGAAAATGGGTTGAGATTAATAGACATGGGTAATTCCCCCTTGACACCCCTCTTATACCCTCCCCTTCTCTTGTGGAAACTTAACCCCCATTACTCTATTTGTGTTCATTTGTAGCCTATGATACATTTATTTTATTATTATTGATATAAAAGGTTTACATATACAAAATTTACATCTTTGATGAGAAACACCATACCTACATACATATACAAAATTTACATCATAGTACTTGGTAATTTTGCAAGTTCACAACCCATTCAACAATTCCAACCAACAATCTCTCATTCCCATCAACCCGCACAACCCAAGGAAGTGTAACCCCTTATCTCCATTGCAATTCCTCATGTTGTACCACTTCCTTTCCACAAATCCAACATAGATCAAAAAATAATCTATGAGATGTGGCTCTAGGAATTCATCTGCTAAAACAAATCATTTCACACTTACAGACAAATATACATTCAACTTTCTTCAAATTTTCAAAAACTTGTGGATACTCTTCCCACATGGCTTTCTCATTCTCCCACATAGCATATTTAGGACCATGGAAGGTATATTGAACCCTTACCAGGATGATTTATTTGTTCCTGATAAATTTGAATCTATGGTCTAGTATGTGCATTAGTTCCACTTGAAATTTCCCGTCCCACTCCACTTGGATCATAGTCCAATAAATCACATGGTTAGGATCAGACACACATTTCTTCAATACAAATGCATGAAACAAATTATGAATTATCATGGATGCAGGAAATGAAAGCATGTATGCAACTGGGCCCATCTTCTCTAAAAATTAAAACAACCCACAATATCTCGTTTCCAACTTTGGGAAAATTCCCAATCTCAATGAGCTCCTCTTGGATTTAACCTTTTAAAAAACATGCTCTCCCACTTTGAATTACCTATATGTCATGATTTTATCTACACAACTCTTTTGGTTGTCTTGTGCAACCTTCAAATTCTTCTTGATCTTTACCATCTTCTCTTCCATTTCCTTTAGTAATTTTGGCTCGATAACTACTATGTCTACTAGGTGTCCTTTCTTACTAGCATGTTGCACTTCTTTCCATGCAAGGCTTCAAATGGGCTCATCTTCAATGATGCTTGATAGCCATTCTTACAAGTAAACTCAACTAGATGAATTTAATTTTCCCACTTGGAAGGTTTTTCCATCACATACATTCTTAAAACATCTTTAATTATCCAATTGGTCCTTTATGATTTCCCATCTGACTCTAGATGATATGCCATACTAAAATTCAATTTAGTCCCAAATCCTTTAAACAATCCCTTCGAAAATCTATAAGTGAAATCGGGATCCCCATTTGAAACTATTTCCTAAGGAACACCACGTAAACTATAAATTTCCTTCATATATTCTCTGCAATATTGGTTTCCTTGTGAGTCATTTTCACTGGTATAAAATGTGGATCCTTTGCAATTATGTCTACCAATACCATGATGAAATCATGTTTCCTTATTGTTCTTGGAAACTTGGTGTTGAAATATATTGTCCATTTCTATTCAGGAATGGGAAATGTTTGTAATAATCATGTTGGATGGATGTTTTTAGTATTTACTTTCTGACATTCCATGCACCGGGCAATGTAATCAACCACATATTTCTTCATTCCCGACTAGAAACACTAGTTTCTTACTACTACAATTGTCTTCTAGTACCCTGGATGTCCAACATAGGGTACATTTTGCATATCTTTCAACACCATATCTCTCAATTCCTGAGTGTTAGGAACACAAATTTGACCCTGAACAAGAGGATCCCATCTTCCATCCTGTAATATTTATATTTGTGTTGCACATTGTTTTTTTTTAATCTTTCTTTAAATTGCGCATAATGTGGGTATGTTTTTATAGGTTTTAGACCTTCATCTTTTAAGTTTTTCCTGTACATACTAATGGCTGCAACATGCATTTCATGCACCCTCCCACTAAGTGCATCAACCACTTTATTCTCTTTTCCGTTGATGTGATTGATGTCAAAATCGTATTCACTAAGAAATTCCATTCATCTAGTTTTTTTGGCATTTAGTGTGGGCTGCTCAAACAAATGTTTCATAACACTATGATATGTATTTAGTTTGAATTTTCTTCCCATGAGATAAGTCCTCCACATTTTTAACGCCTAAACTATGGCTTTCAAATATAAGTCACAAGTAGCATAATCTCTTTCATGCTCCTTAATCTTCCTTGACTCATTACATATGAAGTTCCCATTTTGTGTAAGGAATCGACCAAACCCTTCCTTGAATGCATCGATGCACACAACAAAATATTCATCATGATATGAAAAATTTAGAATAGGTGCATTCGTCAATAATTCCTTCAAATAATGGAAACTCTTCTCACATTTCATATTCAATTTAATCTCTATTCTCTTTCTTTGTAGTGAAGTGATTGGATCTGTAGGCTTGGATAATCCTTCAATGAATTTCCTATAATATCTAGCTAATATTATAAATGATATCACTTCTGAAACATTCTTTGGCACTGGCCAAATTTTGATTCCTTCAATATTCTCAAGGTCCACTATTATTCCCTTAGAGACAATGTGGCCTAAATAATGGATTTCTCTTTGATAGAAAGTGAATTCACTTAATTTGGCATACAATTTGTACTCTCTAAACACTTTTAGCACCATCCTTAAATGTTTCCTATGCTCCTCCTTTATCTTAGAGTAGATAATAATATCATCCAAGAAGACTGATAAATTTGTCTAGGTAATTCTTGAACACTCCATTCGTTATACACATAACAGTATTTAGTGCATTTGTCAAGCCAAATGGAACCACTACAAAATCATAATGTACATACTTTGTCCTAAATTATATCTTTCTGGTGTCTTCTTCTCTTATTCTTACTTGACAATAACCCGATCTTAAGTAAATCTTGGAAAATATATTTTCTCCTTTCAATTAATTGAAAAGTCCATCAATCCATGGTAGAGGGTATAGTTATTTGTTGTAACCATGTTAAGTTGTTTGAATTCAATACACAATCTCAAAGTTCCATATTTTTTATTCACAAAGAACATCGATGCACCCCAAGGTGAGACACTTGGATGTATGTATCCATTCCCAAGCAATTCTTCTAGTTTCATCTACAACTCTTTAATCTCTAGTGTTCTCATTATGTTAGGAGTTTTGGACATTGGGGAATCTCTAGGAATTAAGTCAATAGAGAATTCAATATATCTCTTTGGTGGAAATCCTATTAACTCCCCAAATACATTTTCATATTCCTTTAAAATTGGATAGTTTTCAAGACTTGGTTCCTTATATTTTTTTGGTTGTTCCATATGGGTTGCATATTTGGCACCCTTTACTAAAACTTATTTTTAGTTTTAGTGATGAAATATCTCTAATAGATGTATTTCTTGGAATTCCTTACACCATCCTAGAATTACCTTCCTCATTAAGGCACGTGAAAGCCTTGTTGTAGAAATGTAGGAAAACACTATGCTTTTCCAACCAATACATACCAATTAAGTTATCATATGACCCAAGTTCTATGATTGTCAAATATTCCTTAGTGCTAAATACATTCATGCTTACTGAGCAATTGTTGACAATTTCATTTATTTTCCTCTTGGTTCTAGTAGTTAGATGAACTAGCCAAGAGTATGTCTAGAATCAATTAAAATAGATATGGATTGATTATCAATATTAACTTTTACCTCAATCATGTTGGATTGGTAGTATTCTTGTCTATTGTCCAAGGCTACATAAATCCTTGGCATGATTCTTCCCATCTCATCCATTGTGTCAACTTCCTAAATTTTTTTCATAGTCCTCATCATATCTCCCTTGTCATGACAATCCTTGTATATGTGGTCTCCTTCACATCCCAAACACTTTATGTCTTGTTGTCTTGTCCTTTTCCCCAAGGGATCCATCATTTTAAGCTCACCTTGTGTTGGCTTCCCTTGCTAATATGTTTTGGATATGTTCCTGAAAAATGGTAATTTAAATCCTTTCTTCCTTTGATCCATCTTTCCTTTCTTCTTATCACCCTATGCCTTTTTGAAATATTGTATTCATTCATTTTTATCATGCAAATAATTATCTTTTCTTATGGATTTTTCCAAATTGCTGGGTTCATCAAAATGGATTTTATCCTTGTATAAGGATGGAATTCCACTCAAGAACCTTTTAATTTTGACCTTCTCATCCCTAATGGAGTCCACATATCTTATAAGTTCCAATAATTTCCTATTATACTCAATATACATGGTCATGCTTCTAATATTGAGCTCAAAGAAATATTGCATCTTCTTGTCATAACATTACCTTGAAAAGAATTTCTGGTGGAAATATATTTTAAAATGCCTCCATTCGATCCTCTTCTCTTCAATGTGCTTAACCTGCTTAAGTGGATTCCACCACATAGATGATTTTCCTTGAATATGGTAGGCTAGAATTTTGGCTTTTACATTTGATGAATAATTGTGCAATTGGAAATATTTCCCCATTCTCAACAACCATGATTCTACATATTTTTCTTTCTTATGATCAACATCTAAATTACAAGGCCTAATATTTCTAATATCTCCATGAAAATTGTTAATTTTATAATCATGGAATCCAAGTAAATTGTTTGATGTTTGTTTCCTCGTTGTAAATTAGATTAGCATATCACAAAACAAAATACACTTGATGGGATAGTTAACTGAAATAAATAGTGGAAGCAAAGAAACCAATTTCAAACAGACACATATTTATTCCCTTCAAATCATCTTATCATTAGAATAATATCAAAGCTTACAAGAGTTCTCTTATAGGGAAAATGGCACATAGAGAAATATAGAAAACTATAGATAGCACCTGCAAACCCTAGCAAATCCTCCTTGGCTATACGGTCCCATACAATATATGTCCTAGATTTTCACATTCTTTCCTACATTGTAGCCCACATATGTACATGCTTTCCTATGTTGTATCTCATGTACACATGCACCTTGACTAACTTGCACAATGCATACAACTCCATTCTTTATGTTTTGGCTTTGATCTGTTGGATCTTCTTGTGACTACTCTTATTCTCTCTTCTCCCTGACTTGTATTGATCACTAGATGGAATTTATTCTCCACCTATCCAAGATATCCTTAACCAAAAGTAATTATTTTCTTTCTATATATAATGAAAAGTGTCTCCTCCTTTACCCTAACCTTGATTTTATAATTTGAGTTATGACCTAACCCTAATATCCAAAGTGATTAACGACTGAGATTAAATATCACCTCACTTGAGATCAATGGCTAAGATTTAATTCAATAATGCTAATAACTTTATCATTTCATTAAATAAAACTCAACTAATTAATAAAATAAATTTACTTTAATAATACCTTTAGTTAAAGTAAATTACAAAAGTAGAAGGCTTGGACATCTTCCACACATCTAGACCCTTAGACCTATATGTAAATACCTATCTGATGCTACAAACATCAACACTCCCTCTTAGTGAGGAAGGTATTTTGAACCACTCCAACTTTGTCCATGAAGAATAAAAACCTCCCTTTAACCAAAGGTTTGGTCAAAATGTCTTCAACATGCTCATCTGTGGAAATATGTTGAAGCTTGAATGCTCCCTTATGGATCCTATATCAGATGAAGTGATACCCGATCTCAATAGGCTTGGACCTATAAGGGAATATGATGTCAATTAATATGTTCTAGGCTATTATTAGAATGATTCTGAGGCACCCCAAGGGATAAAACTTAGGATGAGTCTTAAAGCCATGTATGTAGTAAAGTAAATTATGCAAAATTTGTTAATTTTTTCTCTCTCTCTCTTTATTAAAATTCTCGGCCCTCAAATAGTCTCAGCTCAGATGATAAAAATATAAACTCCAAGAGGAATATTTCCATGAGTGTTTCATACAATCAATATGTAAAGGTGGGTGAATTGGGGAATTGGAAAAAAAAATATAAGCATACAGAGCACTACTGAGAATGAATCATGTAGCTCATGGAAAAAGAATAACCTATTGAGAAATTAAGAATTTAGCAGTTCTAACAAATGTTTACAGATCAGTGAAAAAATGCTTCAAATAGTTATACATCCTAATAAATTAAAATACATAGAGTTACCATCTACAAATCATTTAAATGAGTAAAGAAATGACAATAAATTGTCATTTTTTCAAAGGAAATCAGTTCTTTTCCATGACTAGACATCACAAAGTAACATTGAATATGGTTTATAATATTATGTCTAAGATTCTTATAAATCAAATATGATACAAGAAGTTGAAATGGGAGAGGATGCTTTACAAGAACACCTACACAATAATAAAGGGGGTTACAGACTAAAACATAACGCAGGGTATGAATCTCTTGGTGCCTACTACTTCACCATCTATCTGTGCTTGAGGTTTGTAATATAACATCTTTGAGTATAAGATCCTCGTAAATTCCACAAAGTTCTGACCCTTCCAAATGAGTGTCTTCTTTATTTTATCTTTACACTCACCATCAAAACTTGTTCTTGAAACCATTTACTGCTTCTTAAATTCACTTACTGCTTCTTGTCTCTTGAATGGTTTCCCCTCAATAAAAAATGTTTACTTTGACATGCATAATTATTTTTATTGTTACATGAATCATTTCCCCTTAAAAATGAGTTCCTTCATTATATTTTATAGATTCTTTAATATTCAAAAACTACCACTTGAAACCAGTCATTGCTTCTTATATTCATTTACTACTTCTTGATCTTAAGAAAGCCACTATTCCTTTTTCCCTGAATCACCTATTTGATAGACAACCAAAACTACTTTACATAATCCATAGAACTCAATAGTCGTCAGATCAATCCCAATGCAAAATATTCACCATTGATTTGCAAGGTAACAGTTTATCCCACATTCATTGTGAGATACATTTTGGATGGATTTATATTTCAAAGGTGTCCCATGTAATTTGAATATGAATGGGTGGACTACAAAACTCTGTGCAAAGTGTTAACTTTTAACCATGGGACCCAACATACCAAATATCAGGTATCGACTATATGATAAGGTCATAACTTAATGGTTAAGTTGGCATCTAAAATCTGATATGCGATATGTCAACCAGATCTAATTTGAACCATCGATCCTATACCTGATCATATCTACATTGTTGATCTTCAAACTGGATTGAAGTCTGTTGCAACAAGGTTTCCCCTAAGTTCATTCCATTATGTAACATCCCCAACCACCCACAGGCTGGGCAATGCCGCTACTCCGGAATATATACTTATATATAATATGCATTAAATCAAATTAACACATTTAACATAGAGTTACTTCCATCATACTGAATTAAATAGAATTAAAAACAATTCATACATGCAACAGAATACATGAAAACATACAAGCATCACAGACATGCATAACATATAAATTAAGCACATAAATGATACTTATCTTTTAAACTGGAGTAACTCCACCAACTACGTGTAGACCTTCCATGAACCTCCCAGCCTTAGACCATGCTTCTCATCATGCTCTGCAATGGGTCACCCTCGAGTTGGGACTAAGATCCACCCAGGGCAAGGGAATCCTATATTAGGCTGAGGTTACAGGAAAAATGCATAGTGAAACTAGAAGGATTCTCTTTAGGAGCCTTCTTACACCCACTACTCACAGACTCTCATTCCCCATGTGGCATTTCCACCTAGAAGTATACACCTTCACTGTCATAAAGTCCATCGACTTCTTCACCTCCCTTTCTAGGTCTTGACAACAGGCAGGATCCAGAATTCTTAGAGCTCCATAGCTGGTGCTAGACTCTCTCTGGGAGAAAACTACTTCCCGACAAACTCTCTCACCTGGGAGAGTTTCTCACAAGCTTGACAACCTGCCTCTTCAACCAATTACTACTCAATTCCCACAAGGTAAGGATAATATCACATCAAAAACATTCGGTTAACTAATGGGTGACAAAAACTATAAGGAAATTTGGGCATGGACATCAAAAAATGACAACAATCCCACTAAGATGTGACATGACTCAAGTAATACACAAGAAAATAACCCAAACAGTTAAGGCACAAACTCAGATTTGCAGTGTGGATAAACCTGGGTTCATGGGATACACACTTTGACTTCTCCCTTCCCTCTAGTTTATCATATGTGTGAGGTTATGCCGAGGGAAGATGTAGAGGCCCGCAAGTTCATATGTAGGATCGAAGAATGAGAGAGACACCCCCAACATGGCTGACTCATAAGTTTTAACTGCATGCATCCAGGTCGACACTTGTCTTCCTGGAGCCACATGAGTTCCACTTAGCAGACATTCCCTTTACAGGAACTTAGGAAAACACTAAACATGTCCACCTTGGCCTTCAGGAAATAATAATAAATTATTATCTCCTTTAGAGGTAAGCCCCTTATCTTAGACCCCAGTCCCACACACTTAGACTCCTCCCTTACCCAACCTTGTGGAATCTTATTCCCCCATCATTCTTTCTTCATGGTTGGTCTGCACACAACGATGTTTATATTTTATTAATGATCTGCATAATTACATATACAAAATCAGGCTCCTAGCCTTTAACACTTAGGCTCTCTAGCCGAATAAACACATAAGCTCACCAGCTTATCAACACTCATCTCACCAGCCTACAAAACATGTTTACAATTCATAAATACAATAGGGTCTTGTCCTTGTGGACATTAAACCGCCCTCCCCTTATTTTTTCACTGTCCTTGGTGCAACTTTTACACAACATCAACAAGATTTCCAAAATCTTCAAAAAGATGCGGGTATTCTGCCCGCATAACATCCTCATGCTCCCGTGTCATGTCCTTGGGATCGTACCAGGTCCATTGGACCTTTATAGGCCCTATGGCTCGATTCCAGACTTGTTTTCTTTTATGGTCCAATATGTGCACATGATGCACTTGCAAGACACCTTCTTTCTCCACCCGAATCACATTCCAATCAATAACATGATTAGCACCAGGTATATATTTCTTAAGAAAAGAAACATGAAACACATTATGTACAGTCATGGATGCACGTAATGAAAGCATATATGCAAGTTATATATATGTATATAAAGACAATTCTAATAAAATTATAACCTATATACAACATACACAACATACAATAAATAGAGAATTATACTTATCTTTTGATTTGAGAAGATCTTCCACCCCTGAGAAGGGCTATCAATCCATCAGGGAAATGGATTCCCAAGATAGCCATGGTCCACAATCCATATCCACATGATCTAGGACAAGGTACCAAACCTCGACAACACTCCAACCAATGGTCTCTCTTCCCCTCATGTCTGTCCCACCCCAAGAGTGAACACCTTCACTATCACATAGTCCATCGGCTACTACACCTCCCTTTCCTTGGGTTTAAGCAACAGGTCGGCTCAGGAAGTCTCAGAGCACCATGGCTCCCGGATTTCCAAATTCCCTCATAGATTTCCAATCAACATCTTCCCTGAGCTACTCTTTGTACTCAACATTCTAACTTTAATAAACATCATCTCATCTGCATCACACACATGCAGTTATCATGAGAAAACAAGAAATAATTGATTTAGAAGCTCCAATTAGTTCGAAAGGGAATTCAACTTTTTCCCCAAAACAATTATTTCCATGCAATAATATATATGCATGTACTTACAAAACATATTCAACCATTGCATTTAGTATACAATTATGTCACTTATTATGCATGAGTGCAAATATCAATGTATAATTAATCAGTGCACCTTGCATTGGATTACATAATTCTCTTTATCTCATTCATGTATCTCACCATCCATAAGTTGGTATTATGGCCAATGTTTTGAAACATTCTTCACACACTTCCTATTGTCTTCCCAATTAATTGGATACCTTCCTTTTCGACCCGAAAACTACACCAAGAATATAATTTTGTGGTGTTCATTAGTGTTACCAAAAAGGTTGTAGCCCAAGTTTTACTTAAAGGTAGGACGATTTTAGTATTTGCATAGTTCATAACCTTTCCATATCCATACCTTGCCATATCCAACCAGGTCTTGGTCTCATACATGTCTAGCTTACTGACATTCATTCCTATAACAAGTTCTTATCTTTTAATTCTTTGGTTACTACCCCATAACCAAATTAACATGACATTCTACTATGTCAGTGTGTGCATTCAGAAGCTAAAAAGATTTGAATTAATATAGGCCTCGAGCCTTTACCACATCTAGTGTTATGCATTCAATAATATAATCATGTGATTTTATATAATAACTCTTGATGAGAAAATTATTACCTAAATTTCCTTTCAACAAATATGCAAAAAGAGTAATAAAACTCATACCTGCATGAATTCCATTAATAAATTTTATACTATCAAACTTACAACCAACACTTCATCTCTTTGTTTCTTCCCTCCTTATGCAATAACATCACCAACAACACTTGCAAACACGAAAGCATTCTTTCCTCTGGTTGACTCAACAAGTCGTAACATACTTGCTTCCACAGAAATTGTAGTAACTTTTTTTCCATGTGCAACTTTTCCTTGTTGATCCTAGAAGTCTACAATTCTTCCCAGATTCCTGAGCCTTCTTGTGCACCCATTGTGATCATTGTGCATGATTATTATTTCCCTGAGCACTTTTGATGCAGTGCCCCCACCTTCGCGGGCTCTGCTAACCTCCCGATCAAAGGATCTTTCAATATTCTCAGTCAAATTGACTCTTCGGGCTGTGATTGAAACCAAAACAATTATACATAGGCCCCCTTTTTTCCTTTAGGTGCAGGGCTTGATAGACCCGCGGGCTATTCCCGTGCACTTCCAAAACTCCAAGTTTCAGGTGCTATCACCTTTGTCATTAGCCCTTTCCTTCATAAGACTGTGGGATATGACCTCATGGAGAGCTGTGATTGTGGGCATGGGCAAGAGTGGTTTTATTCCAATCCGCTTTTCACCCCGCAATTCACCTCCAACTTCCACATATCACTTTTTTAAAACCGTGGTATAAATTGCGGCCCATTCTCAAATTTTTAACATCCGAGCAAGTTCTGGCCCCACAATCCAGCTCATCTGTCGATATCAAATCCCTTAGTGATGATCTGTGATCGATGGTTGCTATATATCCTCCTTCCACACGTGATCCCAGATCTACACGATCTGTCGACCTGTAGCTCCCTTCCAAATCAATGACTATGGTTGATTCCGGCTCTTCGGCCCTTGAGAGTTTCAAATCTCAACTATCTTCTTTTTCCATATGGAAATTTTTTAGAGTGGAAGATATATTGACACATGTCCTCAAAAATTGGATGATTCTGATGAAATCTGGATCTCCAACCTTCGAGAGTTCTCACATCTCCACACACACAAATCTCCGGAGTGAATTTCCCTAGAGTGACAGATCTTCTGCCCCGCGTCCTCCCCAAATCAATGACCCTAATTCTCTTCGAGACTTAGAATCTTTCATACCAAGACAATATCAAAAGTCATTCTTCCCCCTCCTCAATCAATGATCAAGATCTCCTTTGAGACTTTAGCAATTTCACCCTCTCCGTTCCTCCGGAGTGCTCCATACCCAGAGCTCCAGATCTGGCGCCACGCATCCACTTTCATATCAACGACCAAGAATTACTTTGGTTGTTTCTTCTCCTCCTTGTCCACAAACTTTA
>JASDQU010307683.1:74246-84772 GCA_032191745.1 Picea mariana
GTTGGCATATAAAAAATATATTGTGGAATTTGTAAATATAATCTATGTTGTTTTACTTCTATCATTTTATAATTAATGAAACAAAAACAATACTTTATATTAAATCTATGATTTATTATGGGGTATAAAACTTGCAAGAAACAAAGTATGGAACTGAGCCAATAGAAGTATTGTTGAAATAAGGCATGATAATTGATTTTGAACATATGTTATGATTCATGAGTCAAATCTTGTTTTGCATGTACTTCCATTTTCAATTTACATTCATGTATATTATTTGTTTCAATTTTCATTATTCTTACCAATGTAGATAGACTCATTACAATTTATTTTTATGTTTGTAGATGAAACTTGAAGAAGATGAAAAAAAATCAAGGAAATCAACCAAACATTCATCAAAATAAGTGAAGGCATGGAAGTAGGTCGAGCACTAATAACAATTTTAGTGAAGAATGATGAGTAACATATTTGGATATCAATGCAAGCCACAATTGTATTTTTTTGAAATAATTGTCTGTGAAAATCAAGCATTTTTTTTAATGTAATGGACATAGTGTCCCAATTGAAATACAAGGGATTACCGATAAGTGCCACATTTTGTATGACAAAGACCCTCTTATTCATATAATAAAATATGTTTTAATTTATTCTATTGTGATGTTCTGTCATTGTGAAATGTGACATAATTGATTAAATATATGGATGATTAAATATTATAATGAAGAGATGCAAAATATGATGATATAACAAATTAATTCAAACATCATATCCAAATTTACTAATCAAAATATAAGATACATGTAATTTTTTTTTATAAATAATGAAATTAAAAAATAACAACAATTGCACTATCACATGTCAATGTTTCTCTGTATATTTTAATTATTAATCTCATCAGTGCATTTAATATTACAATGCACTAGTGTGTTTCATAAGAAATGTGCCCCGTTTCTTTTATGTAACCAATTAGCATTGGTTTCAATATTTATTTAATACCACAAAATTACATTAAAAATTTGATCTTCGTTGCGTTTAGCATATACAAAGCACTGATGCTTTTGCATTATTAATAATCACCGGTGCTTTAGGATTATTAATAAGAACTAGTGCATTTGTTTTATTAATACGAACCTATTCTTTTGTGTTATTGATAAGAACTTGCCCTTGTTTGTTACTAAAAATCAATGGTGTTTTCTATTTTTTAATGCATCGGGGGGTTTCTTCCAGGTAACACACCAGTGCATATTATTTTATATAGAATCAATGCCTTATAATTAATAATGCACCGGTGCATTCTAAGCAGAAATCCCTGGTGCTTAATTATTTTTAACTCTCCCAGTGCATTTTACTACTAAATCTCTGGTGCTTATAAGACAAATGCCCTGGTGCTTAAATATTTTACTGCGTTGGTGCTTGAATAATTTACTGCCCCGGTGCTTGACTTTAAGTGTACAATACTGGTGGTTTATGATTATTAATAATCACCGGTGTGTTTGTGTAATTTATATGCATTATTGATAAGCTTCAAGCCTTGTTTGTTACTAAAATGCACTAGTGCTTTCTATTTTTTAATGCAGCGGGTTTTTTTTCTAGGTAATGCACTGGTACATATTATTTTATGCAACATCGATGTCTTCTTATTAGTAATGCACCAGTGTTTTCTAAGAAGAAATCCCCAGTGCTTAATTATTTTTAAGTCTCCCGGTGTGTTTTACTATTAAAGCCCCGATGTTTATAAGACAGATACCCGATGCTTAAATATTTTACTACTCTGGTGCTTGAATATTTTACTTCCATGGTGCTTGAATTTAAGTGTACAGTACCAGTGCAGTATGCGTTTGTATGCCCTAGTGCTTGTACCTCATCAAATGAATCGATTTGTAAACATCCTCTAATACCTTCGGTCGCCCACATTTTTTTAATTTATAATCAAGTTCCGTTATAGTATCCACAAAAACATCCACTATAAAAACAAATGTTGTAGCAGAGATTTTTTTGACAATTTTATCAATTTTGTAACAACAGAAACCTCTGCTATAACCTTCACTAAAAGGTATTTTCCTTGTAGTGCATGCCATTGTCATGTAGCTTCCCATGTCTTTTCATATAGCTTCCCATTTTAACATATACAACAATAAATATAACTTTCCATAACATTATGCAAGGAAAAAGTCAAATAAAAATGTGGATTGTAATGAAACAAGAATAACAACAAAATAAACCTTTCTCATCCCAAGAAATAAAAAACAATTTTTCTAGGGACATACGACTTAAATTTATATCAAAAAGTTCATTTCCATCCAATGAAGTGTTTATGAAATTTTAAGTGTAGGTGAAAACTTTACATGCCTTTCCAATCCATGCCATGCCTTGCCATGCCTTGATTTGTCATGCCATGCCATGCCATGTCATGCCTTGCCTTTCCAAGCCATGCCATGCCATGCCATTGCATGACTTGCCTTTCCATTCCATTCCTTACATTTCCATGTCTTTCCATGCCATTCCATGCCATGTCTTGTCATGCCATGCCATGCCATTCCTTGGCTTTCCATGTCATGCCTTTCCTTTCCATTTTATTCCTTCCCTTTCCATGTCATGCCTGGCCATTCCATGCCATTTCTGGGACATTTTCATGCCTCTCCAAGCCATTCCATACCATTTCCATTCCTTTTCAAGCCATGCCATTGCCACATCATTGCCATGCTTTTCCATGACTTTCCAAGCCATGCCATACCATTTCCATGCATTTTTTGGCCATTGCATGCTTTTAATTTCCATGCCATGCCTTGCCATTGAATTCCTTGCCTTACCATGACATGTCATTCCATGTCATGACATGCCATGCCATTCCATTCCATTATCACACAATTTCCATGCCTTGTCATGCCATGCCATTTCCATGCCTTTCCAAGCCATGCCATTGCCACCTCATTTCCATTCCTTTCCATGTCATGCCATTGTCATGCCTTGCCAAACCATGCCATTTCCATATCTTTCCGTGCCATTGCATTTGTTTCCTTGTCATGCCATTCCTTGTTGTGCCATGCCATGACATGCCTTGCCTTATCATGCGACGCCATGCCATGTCATTCTCACATAATTTCCATACATTTTCATGGCATTCTATTTCCATGCCTTGCCAAGCCATGCCATGCTATTCCATTTTCATGCTATTTTCATACCTTTCCATGCCATTTCATTTCCTTTCCATGTCATGCCATGACATGCCTTTCCTTTCCATGTCATACCTTTCCTTTCCATTCCATGCCATTCCATGCCTTGCTTGTCATGCCCTTCCATGCCATGCCATTTCCACACCATTTCCATGCCTTGAAATTCCATTCCATCGGAATGCCTTTCCAAGCCATGCCATTGCAATTCCTTGTCATGCAATTCCATTGCATCCCATTTCCATGCCATTGCCATTACATCCCATTGCATCCTATTTTCATTCCATGCCATTTCCATGCCTCAACAAGCCAACAAATGATATTAACTAAGTTACAACATGACAAATATAACAACCCTTAAAACAAGTAATCATTAAATTAAATGGGGCTAAAAATTAAAGACTAAAATAGGGTTTAGATAACAAATGCTTGTTGAAATGAAAGATGACACATAACAACCTTAGAATATTCAATACATCAATACCTAAAGGGATGAAAAATATTATAGAGATATAATAAAAGGTGTGAAGGTTTATTCTAAGGGTGAAAGATGGTAACTAAACCCTAGATGCCAATATAAAAAGGATGGAAATCGAGGGTAAGTCCTAATATAACCATGGAATTGAGGGTTTCAAGACAAGGTTAATTCAAGAAGAATACAAGATAACATGCAATATCACAACTTTGATAAAAAATTTGTTTAATACATTCAATAAATAACCATCCATCTTCTTTTGAATGAACATATCCTTCACATCTGTTTTCAGAGATAAGCTGCCACCATTATAGTCAGTCATTCACTCTGCAATTTTACAATTTCTGTACATTCTCTCATTAATAACAAATTGTGCATTATTGTATCTCTGTGTTTATTGTAATATTTTTGTGTATCTCGCAATATCTCTATATATTTCATTTTTATATCTATGTCTTCATTTTGTTCTCAAAATAATCTGGATCAGTGGTATCAAAGAAGGATTCTCATTGTCATGTCTTAGTTCATGTCCTTGACAAGGTTAGGGTACAAAGAGTTGGGTCTCAAGCTAGTTTCCCTTGAGGATAGCTTCTCTAGTCAGCCCAAGAGGCATCCCATGGTAGAAGAAAAGAGAGACGTTGGAGAAGAATATCCCATCAAGCTATTACTCATGAAATCCCTCATGCAAAATAGATTTGAGATGTTGGAGAATTTTTCCCAAATCCTTCAAAGATTCTCAACAATAAAAGGAGCGTATTCGTCAATAAGTCACTTTGGATATGCTACCCCGTTCAATGTACAAGTTAATTTTGATATTCTTGTATTTGAAGGTCATATTGATGCATATTCTTTAGAAAAATGGTTAAATTTTCTAGAAGGTTGTTTCTCTGTTCACAATTTTTTTGACGGAGAAAATATCACCTTTGCTCCTTAAGGCTCTCCCCCATGTCAAACATTGGTGGGAAACTTATTGGGAGAAACATTCCACAAAGGATTATGCAATATTTGAGAACGAACCCAATTGGTATTTTTTTATGTATGCGATCAAGGAGAAACATTATTCTATGGTAAACTATGATGACCAGTACATGAGATGGACCAAGCTGCATCAAAAGTGGGACCAAACAGTGTTGGAGTTAAAAAATACCTTCCATACCTTGCCCACCAAGATAGGTATCAAATATTTTGATAAACCTCTAGTTTTGAAATACCGCAGGGATCTACATAGGTACATCCAAATCAAAATGGAGTTTCTAGACATCTCATGATTGAGAATCGCTTACAGATATGCTGCCAAAATTGAGCAGAGATTTAAGTGGAAGAACAAGAGGGAATTTGGGTCTACAAATCCACAACAACGAAAGAATGGTAAAAGTATTCCTAACTCACAGAATAGCCAACCTTAATAAAACTTTTCTAAGCCACAGGAAAAAAAGAGAAACGAGAAGACAAAGAAGGACACTGGAAAGTGGTGTGACTTCAAAAAAATCCCTTGGCAGAAAACCGATGAATGTTGATAAAAAATTTCATTGGTGGCTGAGGTCAAAGAAATATATCCGAGCCCCAACTCAGACTCCGATTCATACACTAATAAACGGAGACATACAATTGATGTAGAACCCACCGCTACTGTTGTGACCACAACAATCCAACCATAAGAAATAGAGGAACCTGAGGAGGGGGAGCGCCTCTTCCATTCGCATATGTGGATGAAGGGGACCCTGCTACATTTTATTGTTGATATTGTAAGACAAAAGAATCTCATCTCAGCAGAGGCCATCAAGCAGTTGGATTTTCCAAGAACACCAAACCCGCAACCATACAACATCAGATGGCTTCACCATGGATGAGATATTCATGTCAACCAAGAATGTCGCCTATCATATGACATCAAGCCCTTCAAGGATGAGGTATTGTGTGATGTTTCCCCAATAAAAGTCTGTAATGTTCTATTAGGCCAGCCATAAATGTAGAAGTGCCATCTTGTTTATGAATCTCGACCTCATAGATTCATTGTTACTCTGGGGGGTTAGCTCTATAGGATACCAGAGGTAGTTTTGACTATTGTCCCAAGAAAAAAATGCAACAAAGTAATATCTGATACCAAAATTTTTATCCTCTTCATAATATGTTGATAAGAGATGGACACCACAATCATTGTAGCCTCAATCCACAAATATTCTATCTAGGAGAAGAAGATCAACAATATTGTAGAAGAGCACCAATATCTTCTTATTTCACCTACAAAGGTGCCTCCACAATATCCAGTCAAGCGAAGTTATAACACATCTCTTCATGATTTTTATGTTGCATCTTCACTGAAAAATTCCTCCGACACTTTGACATATCATGCAGACAAATTGGTTAAATGGATCCAACCCCTCCAACAACAGGTTCATAACAACCTTCCACAAGCTAAGCATGCCAACTTCTTCATCAAGAAAAGAAAATCTTCAAGATCTAGATTCGACAAAAGCTTCATCAATGAATTCACGCAATGGATACCATTGCTTCCTAAAGAGGTAGGACTGATCCAAGAGGAATTCGATGGCCACCCACCTATTCCAGTGGCTCAAAATAGGGGTTTCCACCTTGGAATTTTTTCTACATATTTTTGAGTTCTAAACTTTTGGGGTCGTTTTAAGGCCCTAAACAACATTTTTTGGACCTTCCACAGTTACACTGTAAAATTTAGCTAGAGTGTGATGGAAAAATATGTAGTCATCGGATAGACCTTTCAAATGAACTATCATGTGCTGCAATCGAATATTATATGAAAAATTTACACTCTTGGGAAGTTAACATACCAACTTACCCCATTGTGGCCCACATGACTTTTGGCGTTTCACCTTCTGGGGTTAGGGTTTTGGATTTTATTCATGTTAAAAATTCCTCTAGATACTTATTGTAAACATCATAATCTTATTGTGAATGAGCGTAGACATCACATCTCTTCTCAGAGATAAGCTCCCACCATTCTAGCGAGTCATTCACTCTGTAATTTTACAGTTCATGTGCATTATCTCATTAATAAAAAAATTGTGCCTTACTGTATCTTTGTTTTTATTGTAATATTTATGTGTATCTCGCAATATCTCTATATATTTCATTGTTGTATATTTGTCCTCATTTAGTTCTCAAAATAATATAGATCAGGAACACACCCTTCTTACCTTGAGATGGACGACAAAGAATTGAGTTGAGTTTGAGAAAGGGTGGGGAAACTTGGGAGCTCACCTAAGAAGTGGACCCATCTACCCTTAGTAGCATGGGAATGCCATAGAATTGGAATGAATCCATCAAAAAAACCATTTAGATCTATGATTACCAGCACAAGGAAGAGCATAAGGCAAGGGGCATGCACCTAAGGATGGGGTGCGTTAGTCCAAGAGTTGAATGATTGATGTGTTCCCATGATTAGATGGGCGCAATGGTTGTTTGAGTGTGCGCAACTCATGAAGGGGAAGGACACACCCAAGAGATGCATTGTTTCACAGAAGATACCCTTCGAGCTCCTAAAAAATAAAGGGTGCACAACCAAAGGGAGAATAAGAGAATTTTTGGCAAGAGATGTGGATGTAAGTCTGAGGCAATGAACTGAGGTAAAGTTTCCAAAATGGAAGACAAGTAGTCAAGAGTTGGATACTTGGAAGGTTTTGGGGAAGTCTTAAAATGCAAGTTTGTGGAGGCATGTGTGGGGAAGAACCAAAATTTGTGTTAGCTTGGTAAAATTCTACAGAAATGAAATGGCAACAAGTCTACGGTTTTGGGCACGTATGAGGTGCACCATAGGGAGTTGTGAAGATGATTGTGACATATAGCCTTGTGGTGACAATTTTTGTTCTTTCGTGTCTTGGTGAGGTGAGGTGAGTCATTTGACTATGCCCTATTGTAAATCGAGCCGGTAGTGCTAATTTGTAATTGTTTTGCAATAACAAAGACTTAGTCGGGTGTTAGGCACAGTTTGTTCCACCCAAAATATTTATTTGTTGTATTCATTTTTTTCCATAGTTGTTCTCTTGAATTCTCATGTTCATGGATGAATGCTTAAATAATACTTAGTGTTAAATTGTGTTAACAAATTTTCTAAGTAATAAAGAGTTGCACTAGAGTCAAAATGTGACTCGCTGGTATCCTAGAAAAAAGTATGGTTATGCTCTAGGTGAAGAGGCATAGTCTAGATGAAGTATTCTTGGTGTGCCAAGAAAACAAGTAAGAACCATCACGGTGTTGCATGCTCTCAGGAGACGAAAAATCGAAAGATTTTTTTGTATGTCTTGTGAGGTTGTGACAAAATGCATATCTAAAAATCAATGCGTTGAAAGAGTTAAAATAATTTATACATATCTATAAGATACATAAATTTTCACAAACCTAATTTTATGTACAAAAGTACAACCAAAAAATTTGGAATTTCACATTGATTGTGTGGTTAAGACCTTTCATTAGTAATACTACACAAACTATATAATCTCATGCTCAATTAGATTCCTAAATAATGATGATTTATACAATCTCATGCTCAATTAGATTCTTAAACAATGATGAATTATACAATCTCATGCTCAAGTAGATCCCCAAGCTAACAATGAATCAAATGGAAAATGTGTTTAAATTGTCCATACTAATGAAAAAAATAAGGCTTCTCTATTTTCTAAGACCAAGGTTAAAACCCTTTAATTAAATTGTCACTAACAATAACAACTAGTAAACCCAGAATATTAGTCACCAAGGCGAACACAATGCACCCTTACCAAAAATTGTCGTATTGACTCGGATGGCAAAAAAATCCATAAAGTCTTAATTTTTTATTTATTAGAGTTCGGTTTTGGCGGTTGGTCATAGTGAATCTATTAGAGTGTGGTGGTCGTTGTTATACTTTGAAGCATTCTAGATAATCTACTATGACCCGTCTTTGGTGGTGTTAGACTTAAAAGAGATATCTATAATGACCCACCTTGATATGAAGGTGTTAGTCTTCGAATATAACTGATAATATACAAGTAAAATGAAGATACTTGGAGGGCGATCCATGGGTGACAACAGTGACACCAAGAGGGAGCCTAAGACTGGAAATATGAAGTATCGAATCACTATCTTGGAGATTACCATCAAGAAAATGACAAACACATTGTTCCATCATGGTGAGAAGGACGACCAAATGGAGAATGTGATGGATAAGATGAAGTTTGGGTTTAACAAATCCATTTAGGAGTTCCAGTCAACTATAGCTTTGATGACTGACACATTGACAAATGACATTGAGAGGAGACTCAAGAAAATGGAGAACTTACTTTCCACAATCACACAGAGGTTGACGGACCAATATGAAACCATCACATTGCTAAAATGAGATTTGGTTAATGGGAAGAGCTCTAATTTCATGCCGATGAGAATCAAGATAAAGGAACTGAAGCCATATGATGGAACTCACAATACTAAGTTGTTGGGAAATTTAGTAGTACTTGGAGTAGTTGAACAAAAGTTTGAATAAATATAAGGTGAACCATACAAGAATGTTCTTAACAAGAACCACTAATTTGGTGGAGTAACCGAGTGGAAGACTTAGAATTTGGGAGAACCATTGAGAAGATCATAAACTAGGAAAAGATAAAGAAAACCTCGAAGGAACAGTTTAGTCTAGGGAACCAAGCATGGATTTCAAGGAATCAATTGTTGGCTCTCAAGCACGCTAGAAAGATCCAAGCCTACATCAAGGATTTCATAGGGCTCATGTTCAAGATCAAAGACATGTCAGAAGAGGACAAAATTTTCCACTTCATGAAACATTTTCATTTGTGGGAGTAGACTGAGTCACAGCGAGAGAACGTGTAGACACTTAAGACAATGATCATCGTAGTGGAAAAAATATTGGACTTTCATGGTGAACCAAAGACATGTTATAGGAACAATGAGGACATCCAAAGTGAGAAGAAACTACAAGGGAAGGGGAGGAGGAAAGAAAAAGGAAAATCGAAGAAGTCCAAGGGTAGGGAAGACAATGAGAAGAAAACATATGTGACTAAAGAGAAAAAATTGATTTCATGTTGGATTTGTGCCAAGGAGAACTATGTGAATAATTGTCTCTTGAAACAGAAGTTCAATTATTTGGAGAAGGTAGACAACCCATCTATTGGAGTCTTGCAAGTATTGAATGTTATCACAGAGGATGAATCCACAGAGAGCCAAGAGCAAGACGAGATGAAACTTTGGTATGTGTAGGATGAATTCAATGGGAATTCAGTATTAGCCATGCTAGAAAATGTGGTGACTCATAATTTATTGAGGGAAGACATGGTACGAAGGCTTGGGTTTCATCCTAAACTGACACAAACAACTTGCAAGACAGTCAACTTAGGCATGGAGAGATTCATTGGTGTGGCCAAGGACATATCATTGAAGCTTGGTGACTGGTGTGGAAATAAATGTTTCATCGTCACTCCTATGGAATATTTTGAAGTTGTGTTGGACAAGAGTTCATGACGAAGGAAAAGGAAACATTGATTCCTCACATGAATAGTGTCAAAATTTTCTCAGGACATACTCCATGTTTGATTCCTACCATAAGGGGGAAGGAAGGAAGCACGTAGATGTCTTCCTTGCAAATGGTTGTTATGGACAGGTAGAGAAAACAACGTTATGGCGATTAAATTTTATGATGTGGAATGATGGTTGGACAGTCTAATGCAAAAAATGGAAGGAAGATCACACTACAAGGAAAAGACCCTATAAGGAAGGTTTTTGTGAAAGCCCCTATATAAATAGCCCAAAAATCCGTTTGTAGTGGATGTCACTAGAGGAGGTGCACGGGAAGATTTTTTAGTGGATTTATTTTAATGGTGTGTTCATAAGACTATACTGCATCGGTGCACCACAAGAAA
>JASDQU010307683.1:85991-112845 GCA_032191745.1 Picea mariana
AGCCCCCAAAATGAATCTCCTCGACGATACCTTTCCAACAAGTTATCACACGCCTAAAACAGAGATCGTATGCAAAAGTTACGACCCCGGGAAGTTGATGTACTAACTTACCCAAACGGGGCCCACATGACTTTTGGCATTCTCGTCTATTGTAAAAAGGCCTCTAGAGCCTCATTGTAATCATCTTCTCACAAATGCGAGTAGTAGCCACATCTCTTCTCAGAGATAAGCTACCAGTGCTTTAGCTAGATTATTTACATTCTGTTTGTAAGCATATTTCAGTCATTTGTTATTAATGAAATGAAGTCTTATTTCCACTGCATCTCTGCGTTTATGTGTATTTCTGTATTTCATTGTGTTCCTACATAAATCCGGATCATATAGTGAAACATCCAAAGCTTATAGGCTTTACAATCCCATCACCAAGAAATTAATTCTCAGCAGAGATGTACAATTTCTGGAAAATCAATTATGGAATGATTCAGAAAATCAGCAAGTGGACAGTCAAAATCCATTGCTGCCAAGTTCTGAAAACACAGAAAATTTAGAACAGCAAGCACCTCACACTTTTCTTCCAAGATTGCAAGTACAAAGACAACTTGAAAAATTCTTAGGATAACTCAACTTCCAGCAGACAATCATTCTTTGAACCATAGAATCAGAGAACTCGAAGTTTGAGAGAAATCCATCAGCAGTTGGATGACTTTGAGCAACACAATCTTTTTGCTTTAATGTCATGTCAATATACATCCTTTACGGAAGCAGTGAAGGAGCCACATTGGGTTTAAGCCATGAACCAAGAAATTGACTCCATTGAGAAGAACAAGACATGGGATCTTGTTGTTTTGCCAAGACACAAGAAGAGTATTGGTGTCAAGTGGGTTTGCAAAACTAAACTCAATGAAAAATGGTAGATTAAAATACACAAGGCAAGACTTGTTTCCAAAGGCTTCTCACAACCAGGTACTAATTATGGTGAAACTTTTGCTCCAGTAGCAAGATTAGACACTATAAGGACTCTATTGGCCATAGCAGTACAACACAAATGGCAAGTATACCAGATGGATGTCAAGTCAGCATTCTTGAATGGTTTCTTAGAAGAAGAAGTGTATGTCGATCAACCCCCTAGATTTGAAGTCCAAGAGCACCCAGCCAAAGTGTATCGGTTGAAGAAAGCCTTGTATGGCTTAAAACAAGCTCCAAGAGCTTGGTACAACAGAATTGACACTTATATGTTCAAAAGTGGTTTCAGTAGAAGCCAAAATGAGCCAACTCTTAACACCAAAATAGATCAACACGGTAAAATTATAATTGTATGTTTATATGTTGATGACATGATCTACACAGGAAATCTTGAGTTAACAGATTTTAAACATGCCATGCAATCTGAGTTTGAGATGACAGATCTTGGCATAATGAAATATTTTTTAGGGATTGAGGTTCATCAATCAGCCAAAGGCATTTTTGTCTGTCAGCAAAAGTATGCAACAGACATCATCAAAAGATTTCGCATGGAAGGATGCAATCCAGCAGAAACCCCCATACCTTTAGGCACAAAGTTGAGCAAGAATGATGAAGGTCCTATAGTGGACTCTATTTTATACAAAAGTTTAGTAGGCAGTTTGTTATATCTTACAGCAACTAGGCCTGACATTATGTATGCAACCAACCTTGTTTCCAGATTCATGGAATCACCAAAAGATTCTCATTGGAAAATGGCAAAACGAATTTTGAGATATGTAGCAGGAACAATAAATTTCGGTTTATGGTACACTAAATCTGATAGTAATCAACTCTCTGGTTACACAGATAGTGACTTTGCAGGCAGCCTAGATGGCAGGAAAAGCACATCAGGACATGTTTTTCAACTGGGCACAAACCTGATTTCATGGGCATCAAAGAAGGAGCCAATTGTATCCATATCTTCTGCAGAGGCAGAGTATGTAGCTGCTACCTCAGCTTCATGTCAAGCTGTATGGCCGAGAAGAATATTGAAAGATATGTCACATACAGAAAATGATCCAACTCCTATTTTCTGTGACAATACATCAGCAATTGCTTTATCCAAGAACCATGTGTTTCACAAAAAAAGTAAACACAATGACAAGCAATCAATATTTTTTTCTTGCTTGAACCTATTTATTGAACCTATTTAAAGTAGTGACTCTTCTAAGCACTGAGAATTCTAAGAATTTCTAGGGTATGTTCTTTAAGATGCCACTGCATCAATGGCATCGAAGTGCGTTGTAAATGAGCTCAAGGCTCACTAAAAATACATGCAGAACCATGATTCTTATGGATGCCTTTCCGATTTTGTTATGTCTGCTAATGCAGGCAGGTGGGATAGCATAGCAACAAGGCTCCTCAAATATGTCCCACATGGCGTTGCATTAAGGCTTTGATTTGGGGGGATAATATTTTGGTAAATAGGTGCTATTAGAAGTATACACCAACGTTTGTTCCTGGAAGGCACTGGAAGAAGAGGCTGGCTATTACTCATCCGAAGATGGATTGCAAGCAATTTCGGCCGTGCCATATGAATGCACGACTCGATACTGCGGTTCTTCATCCTCCCCAACCATTAATCAATTGGTCGACCTGGAGGACCGCTTCGTCTCGAGAAAACAAATTAGTGAACCAAAAAGAATAAGAAAAGGAAACGAGAATAAGAATGATATCCCAAAAAGAAATTGTTGAACCCAAACGAAAAAGAAAATGAAACGAGAATGAGAATGAGCAGACGATGGAAAATAGGATTGCAAGACATTTCTCTTCCAAGAACCTTGGCGAACAGGGCGGTTGGACGCTCTTCAAAGGTTGAAAATGCAACAGACGTTCCTTCTTTAATATGCACTTTAGCAGAGTATGGCGGTGATTAGAACCAGGCACGCTTCTGCTGCACCATATGAGCTTCCCGATTAAGCTTCTAAACTGTCTGAACTTCCATGATGGAGTTGATTGATGGATTCTGGTAACACTCGTACCTATTCTTATTCCATGAATTCATTCCTTGTTAGTAATTGA
Source organism: Picea mariana (assembly GCA_032191745.1). Taxonomy (NCBI): domain Eukaryota; kingdom Viridiplantae; phylum Streptophyta; class Pinopsida; order Pinales; family Pinaceae; genus Picea; species Picea mariana. Next base: position 89,016 of record JASDQU010307683.1, read on the forward strand.
ATCTGTAAATTCGTTTCTTCTTGGCCGCTTTCAGAGCCGTTTCTTTGATAGCACGTGCAATTGAATCTATAAATTCGTTTATTTTTTGTAGCTTTCAGATCATATGATGTTTCTTTAATAGGTTACATAGTCTTTAGTCTGTAATTAAGTAATTCATGGTGGTGACGAGGAGATTTTGTAGCATGTAATTAAGTAATTCATGGCGGTGATGAGAAGAGGCGGTGAGGAGCATACAAGACCGTGAAGCATTGATTCTCAGTACTATGAAGCCAGAGAAATAAATACAACAGTGTCATAGTAATGAATTATGGATATAAGTGGATGTTTAAGATTTTTTGAAATTTTATTTTAAAAAAATATTTTTTTATCTTAAAAATAGAAAAAAAGAATTATGTACAGGAGGGGCAATGAAGTACATCATATGCTATAAGCTAATGAAAAATTATATTGATGAAAATAAAAAATTCAAAAATTTATTTTCATAATTTAAATAAAAAATATTAATTAAAACATTAAGACAAATAACTTTGTAGACTCACCAAAACACACCATTTAATCTATAGTTGACCGCGAAAGTGTTGCTATAGTCCCTCGCCTGGGAGCGACTAATATGCAGTTTGTAAAGTTAAAATATGAAAGTAAATGAGTTAGCTCTTCATTATTAATAATATAAAATACATGGATGAAGTTATTAGATTATTGAACTAAAATTACGTTATAAAAGGTTTCAAATATATACTAAATAATTATAAATATTTAAACTATGTATTATATAAAATTTGGAATTTGTTATTTGCAATTTTTATTTATAAAATACATGGATGAAGGTATTGGATTATTTTATTAAAATTAAGTTATAAAATATTTCAATTATGTATAAATAATTTTTATTTATAAAATATATGGATAAAGGTATTGAATTATTTCACTAAAATTAAGTTATAAAATATTTTAACTATGTATAAATAAAATTAGAGATATGTTATCTATAATTTTTTATTTTTAAAATTATAAATAATTTTAGTTAGAAGGTGTACTTTAATCTATTTTGTTAAACGAGTGACAACAAATTCGGAGGATTGGAGATTTATGCGGGAGCTAAAAACTGAATCAGAACTTATTAACGTAAGAAAATTGGATCCAACCGTTTATAAATTAATTTAATCGGTGGAAGTTGTGATATAAATTTGTAAATCATAGAGGCAAAAAACAAGTCATAAGCAGTAAGCCTGCGACTGAGCTTATGTAATCTCATGACTTGACCCATAAGAATATCAATTGAGGCAAAAAAATAAGTCATTGGAAGTAAGCCTGCGGGTGATCTTATGTAATCAAATGACTTGATCCATAAGAAGATTGATTGTTATTGTCCAGTGGATGTTTCTTTGTTAAGGGTTTTACCCAGTAAAATTGTTTTTGTCTCTTCTGTGATTTTTGTTTTTTCTATGGTAAATTTTCATGTTTTTTTTGTTTTTTTGTTTTACTGCACAATAAGTGGTATAAGAGCTCGACAAAAGGAAATTCTAGTTACTGGGAATCTATGCACAGAGAAATAAGTAATCTGGTTGTTGGTCATTCACGCCCAGCGCAGTGAAGAGATGAGATTGTTTACACTGAGCCTGTGCACACAGAAGGAAGCAGTCTAGTTGATTCTCATGTGGCGAAGAGCAGCAAAGACCGTCCACACGTAGATTGGAGTCAAAATTGCATTTTTTTTTAAGTAGAAACCCTTGACTGGTTTCTTTGATAGAAGGGTGTGCTGCAACAAACCCTTGACTGGTTTCTTTGGTAAAAGGGCCGAGTGAAAAACCTTGGAGGCCATGAAGACTGTATGAAAATCTCGTTTTGAAACCCTACATGGTGAAGGTACTTATTTCCTAAAAACAAATTAATTTAAAAAAATATATATATACGCCCACTTGTTTTGGATTGTGAAGAAATATAGTTTGAAAGACTTATATATTTTTTTAAAAGAAAAGTGGAGTATAAGAGGGTGGGATAAAAACAAATTTATTTGAGATAAATATATATTTAAAAAGATTAATAGAGGGATGGTTCTTCATATATATTAACTCGAGAGTTGTGCGATGGTTCATTGGTCAAATAATTTAATTTAATTGACTTGTGTTAAAAGTTTTGGAGTTTCTAATGATAGATTTGAGGTGGGGGAACTTAATGGGAAAAATAACTTTGAGTTCTGGAAGTTCAATATGCAGGATTTGTTGGTGCAACAAGGTTTGTATAAGGCATTGGCATGCAAGAAAAAGAGACTGGAGGATATGATAGACCATGATTGAGAAGATCTATATGAGAGAGCTCTCAGTACCATTTTACTATGTCTTGCACGTAATGTTATGTTCAATATCATTATAGAAGAAACAAAAGCAGGTTTATGGAGAAAAATGGAGGCCTTTATATGATGTAATATTTTCCTAACTGAATCTACTTGAAGAGGAAACTGTACAGTTTACACATGAAAGAAGGTACACAAAATTGTGGATCATTTAAATGTTTTCAATACTTTGATTTGTCAATTAACTAGTATGGATGTAAAATACAATGATGAGGACAAGGAAATCATGCTATTGTGTTCATTGTTTGAATATTGGGATCACTTAGTCACATTTATGTGATTTAGCACAATAGACACCATTGAATATGATATTGTTTTGGGAGCTCTAATGTCTGAGGAGGTGCGAAGAAAATCCAGTTTAGAAACCTCAACACTAGAAGCAATGGTGGTTATGGGTCGGTCCATAGAAAGGGGGAAGGATTTAAGCAGAACATCCTGAGATAAGTCAAAGGGAAGAAAGGGTAAGGGTAAGGGAAGATGTTGGTACTGTAACAAATTAGGGCATCTTAAGAAATATTGTTGGAAAATGAAATAATCCAAGAATGACTCCAAAATGGAAGCAAATCTGGTTGAATCAAGTTCAGTTATGGTTGATGAAGTTTTGTCTTTTTGTAGTATCTCACAATATTAAGAAGAATGGTTGTTAGATTTGGGTGCTTCCCATCACATGTGTTCACATATAAGTTGATATTGATCTTACCAATCTATAAATGATGATGCTCATTTTATGGGAAATGTTATTTCTTGTAAGATTGTTGGGATTGAGAGAATTAAGATTAAGATGTTCAATAGTATCATAAGAATTTTGACAGATGTTAGAGTCCATGCACCAAAAATTAAAAATAATTTTATTTATTTGGGAGTTTTGGATTTTGATGGGTATAAATATGTAGGTCAAGGTGGAGCACTGAAAGTGTCCAAGGGAAGTTTGGTGGTAATGAAAGATACAAATATTGGGAACCTTTCCACGCTAGAAGGGAGTAGTGATAATAAGTGAAGAAATGGTGATATCTCTGGAAGAAAGTGCATCTACTTGTTTATGGAATCAACGACTTGGCCATATGAACAAGAAAGGGTTGCAAATACTGGAAAATCGTAATTTACTTCCAAACTTAAAATCTTTGAATTTCTATAAATTTAATATCTCTATTGGTCATGGTGATGAAGTTAAGGGGTGTAGATTGTGGGATCCTACTTCCCACAAAATAATCATTAACAGAGATATGTACATGGAACAATTAGAATTTGTTCAATCTTGCATAGAGAGATTTGTTTGTAAACTCAGGGAATCATTGTATGACCTAAACGTACCCAAGAAATGGTACAAGATGTTTGGTTCTTTCATGGTGAGCCGAAATTTCTTAAGAAGTAAGTATAACCATTGTGTTTACTTTGAAATTTTGGAAAATGGTACATTCATTATCTTGGTGTTATATGTTGATGATGTGATTGTCACAAGCCAAAGCATGATTGAGATCAATAGGTTAAAGGCTCAGTTGACCTGGATATTTTAGATGAACAATTAAGGAGCAGCAAAACAAATCTTGGGCATAGAGTACACAGAGACGGGCATAATGGCAAGATGTGGTTATCACAACAAAATTCTATGGAGACTATACTGATGAGGTTCAGTATAAACATTGTGAAACTGGTAAATATCACTTTATCTTTCCATTATAATATTTATTCAAGTTTATGTCCTAGTAGTAAGGAAGAAAATAATTATATATCTTGTATATTGTATGCTAGTGCAGTAGAAAGGTTGATGTTTTTTATGGAATGTAAAAGACTAGATATTCCACATGCAGTTGGTGTTGTCGGTGGACACATGGAAAATCTAGGTAAAAATCATTAGGAATCTGTTCTTCATTATCTTATAGGAATGAGTATCACCTACCATGGTTGAAGTGTTTTCGTGAGTGGTTATGTTGATTCATATCTTTCAAGAGATTTAGACAAGAGGATATCTACCTCAGATTATGTCTCGCATGAATGCAAGGATCTCTTAGGTAAATTTGGACAAGTACAAGATAAGGTGTTACATAGTATTCAAAGTGTTTTTCATTTGACTAACATCCCAACATATCAAAATAGGACAAGCATAATTTTGTAAGTCAATTTACTGATGCAGGTGGAGTAGTCCATACTCGAGCAAATTGTACAAACATGTTCATGAAACTAGTATTGTTGGAGAAGTTGTGGCGGTGTTTGGATTCTCTTAGATTGCATAAAAGGTTATGAATGAAAATGGGAAAGGTAATCAAGTAAATTGTTGTCAAGGTGGAGACTGTGGAATGATTTAAAATCGATCTGACGTATTGGATATTTATGCGGGAGCTTAAACCAGATCACAACTTATTAACCTAGGAAAATTGGATCCAATTGTTCATAACTTAATTCAATCGGTGGAAGCTCTGATATAAATTTGTAAACCGTAGAGACAAAAAATGAGTCATGGACAATCATCATGCTCCTGAGATTATGTAATCTTTTGAATTGATCAATAAGAATACTAATTTCCATTGTCCCATGGATGTTTCCCTACTAAGGGTTTTTACACATAAAATTGTTGTGTCTCTTGTGTGATCTTTATTTTTTTTGCTATAAATTCTCTTGTTTTTGCTTCCCCTCCACAACATATTTGGAATTTTATTTTATGGTGGTTTTTTAATAGTTCAAATTATTAAAAATGAATTACTTAATGCATGTATTGATTAGCCATTTTTTAATAATCCAAATTATCAAATATGAACTCCGTAATACAAGTATTCATTAAAATATATAAGTTTATGGATGTAAATTCATCTTAGTTTGAGATATTTTATATAAGAAAATTTTCATTATTTTTTTATGTTTGATAGATCATGAGTCAAGATTAAATTAAATTAATGAATTGTTAAACTCTAAAAAACGTTATGAAAAATATTCATATTTTTCTTATCTTTATATATAATGTATGTATGTATAACCCCTAATGGCAAATGGAATTATTAAGAACCAAATATCTTCGAATAAAATCACCACAAAAGTTATATGGAACAATATAGAAGAACCACACTTTTATTATTATCAAACCCTTATGGTAGGGCAACACCATACAATGGATCATATTATGGAAGGGATCCTCTCTTGTTCACTTTCCTCTTCTAGGGGGAATCCTCCTATTGAGCTACCATTCCAAATACAATAATTCTCAACTTGTTTCATTACACTGCTTGAACTCCTTTATATAGTGCTACCAACCCCCTTTATATAATGCTATCAACCACCTAAGAACATTCTAGAGGAGGAACCTTCTAAAAGTAGAACATTCTAGTAAGTCCTCTTACATTTGTTATATCTAACTACCATAGTGCACCTTATTTAATAGTATACTAGACCTAGTCCACATTACAGTGAATGGCCTTCACTATTATCACTATGGGCCCTCCGCCCTCTCCCCCCACTACCTCTCTAGCTACACTACATTCCATCCCCCTTATGAAATTGTTGTCCTCAAAACTTGTTACGAGGGTGTGCAACCATATACTAGGGTCCCATGGACAAGTGTGGACCATAGTGATGAAATATGCAAGAGAAACATGGTCCCATGTAGAAGTGAGAACCATCATGTTGAAGTAGTCTAACCAACACTGTAAACATGGGTCCCATATCCAAGTGCTCATGTGAATTCCACACTGAAGATATCAAAACTCAATAGGAAGACGATACAAAGGTCTACATTGACCATGTGGATCATAATATGCAGATTCATCCATAGAGTTAGATAGGATCGAAGATGAATCTGGAAATAAAAATACTACTGGAGAATATGCAAACTGGACACTCGTAGTCATAACTAGATCCTGATTTGTCACATTGATGTTCTCTATAGAAAGAGGAGTAGAGTCATCAAATAAAATATGAAAGTGGTTGTTATCCCAGAAATGACAACTATCCATATACCAATCCTCACAATCAGACTTAAAATCTTACCAAGCATAGGCTTCTTGATTGTATTCATTCCTAATGGTCAACATAATATACCTTCCTCGCCTTCCAATGTTGAGCTCTTGAATATATTTCTCCTGGGTATTTTGCATTTCAAATTTGATTTCTTGAAATGTTGTCTTGATTGATTCCATGATAAAAGAGAGAATATCCATTGGAAATACCACATATAAGATACCAAAATAAATATCTTAAAATTATCTATCCTATGGAAATGATATGGTAGAAATTTGAGCACCTGGATAAAAGTAGTGAGCTCTATAGTCTTGTCATCATCAAGAAGACCCTAAAAAATGGTTGATTTTGAATTAGAAGTATCTTCACGTCCGAAGCTCCAATTTGGGTGATTTGTTTTTTAAAATCTGTTATTTTTAAAGTCAAACTCAGATCTATAATGTTTTTTGGAAAAATCGGCCCCAACTACTACAAAAATAAAAAAAAATCCCGTGGTTGTCCATGGAAAAACCGTGAAAAATGGCAGATTTTAAAATGTTGATAAATTTACTTCCGAGACTTTGTTTCAGGAAAAAAAATTTTAATTGGGTGTTTTTTGAGAGAAAGTCAAATATACAACTAGTTTCTACAAATTTTGTACATAAATATATAGAAATATTTCATAATGTTGCCGCCCCCTTTTTTTTCTACGAAAAATATGCAAAAATGGAAAACAATTTGCCCACAATTCCTGCCAAGGAAAGTGCTCTGATACAACTTTTTAAGAACCAAAGATCTCTAAATAAAATCACAACACAATATATATGGACCAATATAGAAGAACCAAGCTTTTATTATTATCAAACCCTTATGGTAGTTCAACACCATACAATGGATCATATTATGGAAGGGATCCTCTCCTATTCACTTGCCTCCTCGAGGGGGCACCCTCCTATTGAGCTACCGCTCCAAATACAGTACTTCGCAACTTGTTTCATTACATTGATTGAATCCATTGATATAATGCTACCAACCACCTACGAACATTCTAGAGGAGGAATCGTCTAGAAGTATAACCTTTTAGTAAGTCCTATTACATTTATTATATCTAACTACCATAGTGGGACTTATTTAACAGTATAGTGGACCTAGTCCACCCTACATTGAATGGCTTCCAACTTCTAATATTTATAATTTACAAAAATATTAGAATACCGGAGACAATTTGACCTAGTAAATATTATTGAACATTTAATAAAGTCAACTTGATTTAAAGTTTAAGAATAACTAACAATCATTTGTTCAAATGAATAAAATGTTGGAGTTCAACTTAAGGACATCCAAATTACAATATTTAGTGGAAATGTTGCAAAATTGTGACATTTATTTGGGCACAAGAAGAAAAAAAATCTAAATTTTAATAGTTTATAAATAAATTATGAAATCACAATTGAATTTTTCCATGAACATCATAAAATGACATTGTATTTCACCACCAAATGTAATAGTAAGAATGTGGACCAAAATTCAAATAAGGCTACACATCTAATGCACTCAATACATCAAGATGGAGAAATGACACCTCTCATATTATTTCCTTAAAATATGAACTAGTCTTCAATTCTCAAAATGGTTAAATAAGACATGGTTATGTTGGGTCTCCATCCAATGTCACAATCCCATTTTACACAATTATTAGAAATCATTCTCTATATGTTGCAATCGTAAAGAACAAATTATTTAAATGTGTAAATACTGTGACTCATCACTAACAAACATAGACCATAATTGATCCAACAAAAGAATAAAAAATGTGGATAATTCAAATGGGCCATAATAACTATTTTACAAGTTTTCACAATGTGTACTATGCCCACAGATCAAATTCAGAGAACAATCCTAGCACTTACTTGAGCATTGTGCATGATAAGATGGACAAAGAAAACACTTCTATACTAAGGTTGGGTAATAAGGAAAAGGATATTAGTAGTGCCATGAATCTTCCATTTTCTTTGATTGACATGCTTACACATGGATAGAAGATTGGAGGCTTCGGCCATTTTAGTCTTTCCTTTCTAGGGATGGGTTCAAACTTCACTATGACTTCATTAGCTAAATGCCTCAAGGATCTTGAAGAACCGATGATGGATCAATATCGGTATTTTTTGTATAATATGGGAAAATAAAACCACCCATTACATAATGATATATTGCAACCAAATCTTATGAAAAAAATTTATACTACAAGCAATATGATATGCAAGTACCTAAGGTAAGTGATGATAATACAAATGGTGTTAGGTCAAATAGAAAATTTCCACCAATATTATTTCTATAAATGGATAATTGTGTGGGTGATAACAAAAATTGTTGTGTTTACATTTGCATCCCTTTTAAGAGAAAGGGGAGTGTTTTAAATTGTTGAAGTTGTCTTCCTCCTCCCACAGTTATGGGATAATATACCTATGTATAAGCCGTCAAAATCCCCACCGAATGAGTGAAATTCAATGATAGAAAGAGGGATATATAATGTCTTACATTCTCCCAGTACAAACATGCATTTTAAAAAGGAAATATGAGAAGGAAAAAAGGACATACATGATTCTTGATGTTTGTCCAACATATCCAATGGTTTTCACTTGACCTCGCTAATTCACCACCAACTTGCAAAATCATCCAACAAAAAATACCTTTCTCATTCTTTCATAAAATGATAAATAGAAACTTGTATTATTAAAGTCTTAATCTAATAGTCTCGAGAAAATTTAGATCCAAAAAACCTCATTAACAGATGCAAAAGATATCTATGAAAACAAATAATTGAGAGAAAAAGAAGATATATCTTTATTTATTGAAAGAGAGTAACAAAAATGATGATTACATTGAGATTCACCATTGTAATCCTAGCTCCAAGACCCAATATCATCCTCCTCGGTCCTAAGTCCACCTCCATCGAACAAGCACGATATGAAACCATACCACGACAAGATAACCAAGTGACTGGCTAATAGTCCTCACCTAGGATCATATCACACTAATGATGATGCCCAACATTCAACAATGGTATCCACTCAAGAATAAGGATCCTTGCTACAAATCACAAGTATAAGGATGCTTTTGTATGGACCTCCATTCCTTGTCTTTGGTTGTCATAGTTATAGATTCTTAAGGAGCCAACAATAGGTTGCATGGCATGCCAAAACTGAAGATAAGGTCTATCCAACCATAGGTTGCATGGCATGAAAAAAAAGAATATAAGATCCAACTAACCATAGGTTGCATGGCATGCAAAAAATAAAGATAAGATCCATGCATGATATTCATCCAAACCTTTTGGATTTCATAAACCAGATGTTCTTGTGAATTATTATGCTTTCCAAAAATTTGAATTATTATGTGAATATCCTTTTGCTAATTAAATTATTTGTGAGAAAAATCTTTGTGATTTGATAGTATATTTTGACATTCTTCATCCACCTTGGCCTATGGTGCCAAATAAAAGTGTTAAAAACACAAACATGAAGATATAAATGGAACTTATGGGAGGTCATTATCTCAAACAAGGTAAAAAACCATATTTTCATAATGATGGATACTTATAGAACATGTGAGGATCACAATTATTTCATCCCATATCTGATTGATGAATTCTTTGACTTCAAGATATTTTTGGATCCACACCTATTAGATGATAACTACAAGATAATGTATATTAAAGGATGCCAATACTTCAAATTCTAGCTCATTGATGGCACACTAGTTATGCAATATAAAGTCGTGGTTTGAGATGAGAAGTGATCACTTCCTATTAATGTGTCGCATTAGTTACTTGATGGTTATCTAGAATTATCTAGAAGATAACCTCAACTGTAAAATATATAGGTAAAATAAATAAATAAAGGATTAGAAGCATATATTTCATTCTGGAAAAGGGATTGACAAGAGAATACTAGGCTTTAGGAAGGGTTATATTATTGGAGAAAATTCACACTCACCTAGTATATTTGTTCCTATGTTCTATGGTATAATTTGAGGGAACCACCTGGTCTCCCATGGTATGAGATATTATCCCCTACATGAGAATATTTTACCCTAGTCAAGGGTGCCACCTCCTCTTCAGTCATTATTCAGTTGTACTTCAGTTAGATTAATGGAGTTGATTCTTGCATGGAAACCTTGGAATTGTCACCAAGTGTTGCATGATCACCTTGGAATTGTCACCAGGAGAGAACATTTCACACGCATGAGGATACGAAAGAATTACACATGTGAAAGCATGGTATTCTCTCCACTCCACTTGTGTGAACTATTATTGGCCCTTGACCAAGTATTGGAGATCCTTGGTCAATTTTGGGACTTTGATAGCCTGTCGAAGTGAAGATCCTAGGATCTCGGCCCCTTTTTAGGGATTTTTTGGGTTTTGGGCTTATGTAATAGGTATGGGATGTCGGCCCGTGGGTTTACCCACATTTAGGCCCTTTTGTAAAGTATAAATAGATGTCTAGGTGGAGTAAGTTAGGAGAGTACGAAGGCATATATGTGATGTTGTGCTAAGTGCAAGTGATAGTTGTAAATGCTTTGTGCATATTCTGTTGAGAACTTGCAAAGCTAAGTGCAAGTGACTATAAGAGATTGTGTAAAGGATTTGTGTTGTGACCTAGATCGGGGAAGGAGGATATAGTGAAGTGCGCACAGATCTCCTGTCCTATGCAGAGTAGGATCTGATTGCTCTGTGCATGTAGAATATTGATAGAAGACAATAAAAGAGAAGAAGATTTGGTGGACGTAGCCCCAGGAAGGGGGTGAACCACGTATATCTTGTGTTGTGGTTGCTTTGTGCTTTATGGTTGTCTTATTGTTTATGTGATTAATGCTTACTGCACTGATAAATGCTGAGATGAATCTGATATGATAGATTAGTGTTGGATAAAGTGAATGAATTCTAGATCTAATCTATGTTGATGTGCTTAGTGCTTGAATGTGTTAGATCTGGGTGAATACTGCGCTACTTTTTTATTTAGGGTTTATCTACATTATGAATAAAGGTTGAATACTAATGAAATATAACTGCTAAGTGCTATGTTAAGGTGTTATAATCATGTATCTGTGTCCCATCTAAGGTTGTAGACACTAGAGTCCTACAACCACCCCTACCTCTACCTTGGGTGAGACTTCATCTACTTCGTAGGTGTTGTCGAAAGGGCCGGTCGTTAGGGTTTTTGTGGTATGTTGTTGAAGCATTGAACCTTGGGTCTGCTCCTGTGCCAACAAATGATTCCATTGCCAGGACTTGAAACTATGATTGCTGGGAATTGAGGAAGAAGAAGCTCTGTGCAAAGATCTTTGAAGAATATCTATGCAAAGATCTCACCTCAAACTATGAACCAAAGAAAGAAATCTGTGTGTGTAGATATGTTTCCCTAGTTCATAATATTCTACTTAACTTATGAAGCTTTGTGCTATGAAAAAAAGTCTAATCTGAAGAAAAGAGGTAAGATCTGAAAGATTTGTTCTCTGACAAAGGTAAAAGTGAGAATTTTTTATTAAAGAGGTAAGATATAAAATATTTGTGATGTGTTAAAGGTAAGATAAGTGAACTTTTTTTTCTTTGAAAGTATGGATCTAGGCATGTTTGATAAATTTTGTCCTAGCTTGAAAAGTATAGCACAGTTAGAAGAAGGAATATTTGATATGAGTAGATCTGATAAGACTAGTGAAAGATATGTTATTCCTATGCATAGAAAAAATGTTTGAACTAACAAATGGATGCACAATCCTAGAAAGAAATTTTTGCAGGTTAAGTACTATGATCCTAGTGCACAGTACATGAAAGGTTGGGGATCATTTAAAAGAAAGTGAGGATTAACCCTCCATTACAATTGCATAATACCGTGGCATCTTGCTAAGGAATGCCTTGGTAGAATACCTAGTTGCCTCTATTGTAAAGATATGGACCATAAAGTTTTGGATTGCCCTAGAATGATTTCTAAGGTTGAAAAAATGAATATGAGACAAGAAAACCCTAAGGAAGGTCAAGAAACTAAGACCATGGTATAACCCCAGAAAGAATCAGAGAATGTATTGCTATAGATGAAAGAAACCCTGAATGATCAAAATAATGTCAACTTATCCGAGATATTCAAATAAAAAGAGTACGTAGAAATAAGAATAGGAGACTTCGACATTGACTGTGTTCTGGATGAGGAAACATAAGTGAATATCATGACATAAAGAACTTGAGAAATTTTAGGAAAGCCTGCTATGAGTCCTTCATTAGGAGGAATAGGATTATTTAGAGGAAATCTCATAAACCTATGTAGAAGACTCACCCAGATATCTATGAGTGCTCATAGAACTTCGACAGAGGAAAATTTTGAGGTTTTTAAATTCATTGAGAATAACGCCCCATTTTCTATGTTACTAGGAAAAACCTGGATGGAGAAAGATCAAACGAGAAGAAAAGAAGCAGAAGCCCTAGAATAGAAGAAGCAAGAATTAAAAGATTTCATGACTAGGAAGATAGCGCACTTGATCAAAGAACAGGAGAACAGATCGAAGTTGTTCAGAACCAGAAACTTGGATGTCGAAGTTGAAAGAACACAAGAAGACTCATTGAAGAGTGAAGCATCTACGCCAGACAAAGAAGACGTATTTCCCTTGAACCCTATGAAATAATCTCAACAAAGAAAAGCTACTATTCCAAAAGGAGACAAGAATCAGAATGGAAAGAGGAACATCAAGACAAAGATCATAGGGAAGAAGGATAGAATGCTCAGTAAGAAGAGAGAAAAGATTGAAACGTTACAGAAGGCTCTAGAGGGAACTTTGCAGAAAGAAAATTTGCAAAACTGGAACTTTGTTGGGATATTAGAATAGCGCAACATGGCACTTCACCATGGTGAAGCAATATAACCGTTGAAGGCATTATGACCATTAGCCGAATAGTTAGAATAATAGTTATGACCAAAAAGCTCGCCATCGAACCGTTGGGACCGTGCCACAATGGACCGAACTGCATTGATGAAGGCCTCTTGTCCATTGGAGTGATCTGTTACATCATTGTCTACTTATTCCGTCGATTGTTGCACTGAGAACACTTTTGTGAATTTTATCTGAGAGAACTCATTGTTGTCGCGTTGTTTGCTGAGATTGACACCTATTCTATTGCATTGTGCATTTAGTTATTAACATGAGTTATCTAATCTTGAGCATGTATGTCGGACGAACCCAGCGCTGTGGAGAAATTATTTGAAGAATTTCTAATTGACCTGATGGCTGAGAAAGTGATTTTCGCAGTAATTCAGGCCTCATCAACGTGATGAGTGCAAGCCTCCCTATCAACTGCTTGCAGATCCAGGCCATCCTAAGCTACAACAAATAAGAGAACCAAGCATCGAGACGACTTGGAAAATGTGAAGCTAATCCTGACTATCCTACCCAACTACATCCCACCTCTGGTCGATGCGGTGAGTCGTGATAGTGTCCTGAGAGACTTTGATTACAGCCTGGTTACTGCGTACCTCTCGAAGGGGATACGCGAAGTTAGAGCGTAGCAGGATATGATCAAGATATTGAATTTCAACGAATTAAACTTAGGGGACCACAAGAATCACAGTATTCTCCCTCTGCTCAGGTATCTGACTAAGACAAAGGGAAAGAACTTGAAGATAATCCCCCAACCATGGACTATGAACCTCGCACAGTCCAACATCCTGAATGTGATGAAGATTCCACATTTTTTTATACACCAAGAGGTTAACACATGTGTGAAGCTCCTGCTGTCGTGTTACCATGGAGGCTATCTATGGCTAGATAGACACATCATATTCGATCCGACGTTGATCTATAGGATCACCAGATTGAGCATGCAGGGACCCAATCAACAAGACTTCTACCCAGGAAGGCTTCAAACTGTGCCCTGACACAAAGAATTAAAGATACGTATGGTGATGTAGAAAAAGGGGACGTAAGGATACAAGGTATCTTCAATCCAGAATGGCATAGTATGCCTGGCCTTCCAGCTGATCACAGGAAAGCTAGTGAGGAAGAAAAAACCTACACAGGTCACAGGATTCGTTGTTGACCTCGTCGAGAAGTGTGTAGAAGGACTCCAGATGAACTGGGCAAGGTACTTGGTCAACCAGTTAGAGTTATATTTTCGCGAAGCTCAGGATCAGGGCTATGAGTTCCACTTTAGCTGGCTCCTGATCCTCATCATGTTTACTTCTTGGGAGATGTCGAAAGGTGTGACCTTCCCAGACATTGATTTGTTCGAGCCTCTCAATGCGAAGTTCGCCATGCTATGGTACTCAAGCGATATGGGAAAAGAATGGCAGTTGAACACAGTCTTTCACACGTTCTATCTCCAATTGAAGATGGCTATTGGAGTTGTTCCTCGCATGACACCGAACACCCTACACCATTTTAGAATCCTCATGAAGTTTTGTGCAAATTGGCACTTCATTTATATCACCGCGTGCATAGATGAGCATAAAGAAGAGCTTCAGTCATACTACAAGCTCATAGAGGAGGAGCTCGAAGAGATAACTAAGCACTAGTCTGCAAAGCTCCTTATCCCTAGTGACCCTGCAGAATTGTCCGACTCTGAACTAATTGGTAGCCCAGAGACCACTAACAAAGAGAAGGATACACCTGGACCTAGAAGAAGAAAGAAGACCGAAGAGGTACAAAACCTAAGCAGCGCATCGGAAGAAACTACCTTAGAGTCACCTGGCTGAGGAGGTAATGATGAAGTAGATCAATGGAAAAGAAGAACAATAGAAGTAAGGAAAAGTAACACCACCTGGGGATCTTGTGGATGAGACTAATCCCTCTAATAAAATGAAGGTTACTCCCACAAAACCTGCTTCCCAAATAAATCTAGAGCTACCTTGACTAAGATGTAGACTGTGATCACGGTCGATGACTTTGACTTCATCTTTGCAGCCATATCAGATGCTTCTGAGGAGATTATGCAGAATAGTGAAGCTAAGAAATAATCCATGTATGATAAAATTGAGGAAGAACTCAGAGGGGTACAACAGTCCCTTCACTCCAGCCGCACAATTTCCACTGCACCCTTGCCATCAGAAGAGCTAGATTTGGGAGATGAGCCTGCCCAACTCCACAAAACTAACTGATGCGTCCTAAGATCAACTTCGTCGAGCAAAAGAAGAGAAATAACAGACCATAGTGGCTCTGAAACAAGCACAAGAGGAAATGGTAGAGCAACGCCGACTTGCACAAAAGGAGAAGGATTATCTTCAAACCAAGTTTGAAGAAGAGAGAGTGTAGATCAAGCAATAAAAAGAGCAGTTGCTCATAAAATAGCTTGGAGTCAAAGAAGCAGTTGAAATAGCACTTTGATCTGTGACGAGCTTAGAGCCAAAGGCAGAAGACCCAGTGGAGCATCAATTAGCACAGATCGCAGAAGACATCCAACAACTTCAACAAAGAATAATAAACTTAGAGCTACAGACAGTGCCAAGCACTCTGCAGGATGTATGAGACAAAAGAGAAACCACTACCGAAAGCGCAACTGATAGGATCAGAACTTTAGCCCTGGAATGTAAACAAATAAGCAGTCACAGTGTGTAGATATATGAGAGACTTACTAAAGACCCTGAATTAAAGGAACTGGAGTAACATCTCTAGGAGGTGAAGCAGCAAGAAGCAACAGTACAGGCGTAGTTGAATCCCCTATTAGCAGTTGAATGGATGAAGTGATCACAGGAACAACGCACTTCCCAACAACAGGTCCACACCATAGAGAGAAAAGTCATGGAAGTGACTCAGAGGCTCTAACCAGTCTAGGATGCAGTGTGCCAATTGTTTGAAGAGATTGAAGGTCGTGGACCAGAGCTAGAACAAGTAGTCATTGTAGTTGAACAACGCTTAGAGGGACCTGTCAACAAAGAATTTATCCAAGAGTTCATCGTTCAGAAGGCCTTGGAACAACAACAGGTCGAAGCAGCTCAAGCCAAGCTCGAGGATTTTGAAGCAGAGCTACCCAAATAAGAGTGGCTCGGGACAAGTCATAGGTGAGTGTTGGGGGCATGTTGGCCGTTGACCAAGTCTTGGAGATCCTTGGTCAATTTTGGGACTTCAACAGCCTTTCGAGGTGGAGCATGTTGAAAAGTCAATAAGAAATGTGTGTTTAATTTATTTTTCCCTTAAATAAATTGCACAATAAATATTAATCTATTATCTCATAATTACTTGAAATAATTAACTGAAATGGAAAATCAGTTAACTATGGGAAATTCAAGTTCAAAGGTTGACTGGTGGGACATGGGAGTCGAATTAGTTGTAACTAAGTGACTTGAAGTTGTAACAGAGTTATAAGTGTAGTTATGTGAGTTGTGAAGTAGTTTAACTTAGTTAAGTGAGTTAATCTCAGTTGTACTTGTTGTAACTGAACTTACACTAGTGAGAGTTCATTGAATTAATTATTAATTAATTCACAATCAGTGATCTCACTTGCAACTGAAGATTTACCACTATTAACTACATGCATGTCATATCCAGTGGAGACCCAGTTGAGATAACAGGTGAAAGGGACAATTTGGCTATCAGTTGTGATTTGAGTGAAGTGCACTCATGCAATCACACACACAGTGGATGTGCCCATGCAAAATGTGCATCCTAGGCAAGAGGAATTCAAATAATTTGTAGGTTTTCCATTAGCAAGGATTGTTCAAAGGAGGTAGGCTTTCTGGAGGAAGAGAATTGGCAGATGTATTTTCTGATTTTTGTATGACAATGTCAAAGGATTGTATTGTACTGAGAGCTCTTGGGTTAGATTTTTGTATGATATTGTTTCATGATGCATGATATACATAATATATGATAGTGGGGTTTTTAGATTTATTCTTTCCTGGTAAAAACACCTGTGTTATATGTGATTGATCTTTCTTCTTGATATTGCAATTGGCAATCATGTTTTAAATTACGCAAGAATATTTGTAGAAGCGATTATGTATTTAAAAGTCACATATAATTTTTAGATCAGGAGAATCCAGGAAATAATTAATTTGTATTAAAATTTCTACATGGTATCAGAGCACAAGAGATTATAGAAGCTAAGTTTGTGATTGGATAGAATTCGAATTTGCAGAAATACTTTCTTGGTGCTATAGTTGATTCAAGATCGAAATGGATTTCAATGGCTTGAGGTAGGAGTATGCACTCGAGGGCATCTCGAACTACATTTCTTGGAAGGACAGGATGGAGGCAGTACTCGAATACAATGTCTTGAAGGAATTCAGTGACAAAGATTTTCCTAAGCCAGATGTTGCAGATGTTGCAAATCTTGATGCATGGAAAAAGAAAGTGGAAAAGGAGAGGAGGATTCTGTTGGAGGGAGTACGAGACCACATTGTCTCTAGAATCCATTCCAAAATATCTCACAAAGTTTGTCCAGTGTCGGGATGAGTTGGGGAGTGTGGGAATAATAGTCCCTGATGATGATTTGGTGAGATTGGCACTCCTAGGACTTCCCAAGAGTTGGCACAGTTATCAAGACTCTGTCAATGGAAGGGAAAAATTTCCAGATTGGGAATGACTATGGTCGGATCTAGTGAACGAGGAGTTCAAGCGGAACACCAGAGATGGCTCTTCATCAAAGCATGATGATGAAGAGGATTTTTCTTTGGCTTCCAAGGAAAGGAAAGGGAAGGGGAAGAAATTCCATTCAAAATCCGAGTCTAAAGGAAAGAAGCTGGATTTGTCCAAAGTGAAGTGTTTTCACTGTCACAAACATGGGCATGTCGCTACTAACTGTCTGTAGAAGAAGAAGAAAAAGAAGGTTGTTGGATCTCTAGCTGGTGAGGCCCTTGCCTCACAATTTGAACTTGACTTGTCCTTGATCTCATGCATGGCACCAAGTGAATTGGGATCGGTGTAGTATTTGGATAGTGGCACTTCCTTCCACATGACGGGAGATAAGGATATTTTCAGTGACTTGGAGGAGAAATATCTCGAAATGCATATAGAGATGGGCGATGATGGATGATACAGTGTGACTAGAATTGGTTCCATTACCTTTCAGAGGGAGTCAGGTAAACCATTTCAATTGAAAAATGTTATGCATGTTCCAGGTCTAAAGAAAAACTTGGTCTCAGTTGCAATGTTGGAGGATAGAGGCTATGATGTTGTTTTCAACAGTGGAAAAGATTTTATGTGACATAAAACAACAGTTCAAGTCAAGAGGATAGGGATTCGAGTTAAAAATATCTACATGCTCGAGGTAGATGGCTGTGCTGCCATGATGGGAAAGGCAGAAAAAGTGGTGAGCTGAGATGAGGGTGAATTATGGCACAGGCGATTGGACCATCTTCATCATGGAGCCTTGAAGATCATGCAACAAATATCTACTAGACTTCCAATGAGAACACTTTCTCAGTTAGATCAGTGCAAGGGTTGAACCATTGGGAAGTATGTAAATTCCACCTTTCATGAAAAGGAGAATCGTGCTTCGGTGATTCTGGAGAGAGTTCACACAGACATATGTGGACCATTCTCGGTTGCTTCAACAACAAAACATAAGTATTATGTTATTTTTGTTGATGACTTTTCTCATAAATGTTGGATATTCTTCATGCAGAAGAAGGATCAAACATTCTCAAAGTTCTGTGAGTTTAAAGCATTGGTGGAGAAAGAGTCAGGGAAGTAACTGAAGGCTCTGAGGAGCAATAATGGTGGAGTATACATCTCTAACGAATTCAAAGACTTCTGCAACAAAGAATGAATTCAAAGAGAACTCATAGCACCTCATAACCCACAGCAAAATGGGGTTGTGGAGAGGAAAAACAAAATGATCGTAGGTGAAACACGAGCGATGTTGCATGATCAGGGCCTACCAATGCATTTGTGGGCGGAAGAATGAAACACTGTGGTTTATGTTGAAAACCGTTGTCCTCGTAGAGTACTTGTAATGAGTACACTTGAAGAAGCTTTCACTTGTAAGAAACTTGATGTTTCTCATTTTAAGATTTTTGGCTCATTTGTTTAGGTGCATGTGACCAAGAACGCTAGGAAGAAGATGGAGTTGATTGTTGAAGTTGGGATATTTGTGGGGTACAAAGAAATACCCCATAATTATCATGTGTATTTTCCTAACAGTAATATGACTGTTATGCGATAGGATATAAAATTTGATGAGGGGAATGCCATGCGGTTTTCGCTTGAGAGGGAACTAGACTTGCATGTAGAGGAGGAATTGTTGGTTCCCACAGATGAGTCTCAAGATGTGGATCAGCCACATGAGGAGGTTCATGGAGTGGAAGAAGCCACTCATGCAGAGACATCCATCAGAAATGGAAGAAATTACACCATGGAAGCTGATAGATTAAGACTAGATGTTGCACAGAATGTAGGAGCCCCTACTTCATAGTGCAGACAAAGACAGTCTCCTAATCGATTTACTGGATATATGGCTCTCATGAGAAAATGTATTGTGACTGAACCATCTTCCTTTCAGGAAGCAGTGCAAGATCCCACTTGGTTTGATGCAAATGTAGAGGAGTATGACTCCATTGTCAAAAATAGTGCATGGGAAATTATCCCAAGACCAGTCGACAAATCAGTGCTAGGTTCGAGATGGATCTACAAGGGTAAGATTTTAATCATTGTTCTTTATGTTGATGATTTAATACTAATTGGAGATGAGTAGCTGATACACTCATGTAAGTAGGACCTTGCAAATGAGTTCAAGATGAAGGATATGGGTCTTCTTCATTAATTCCTTGGATTGGAAATATGGCAGCAAGATGGTGAACTTTTTGTGTCTCAAGGAAAGTATGAAAGGGAGATACTAGGTAAGTTTCACATGGAGGGATACAAACCCATGGATACTCCTCTTCTAGGAAACTGGAGGAAATATTATGCTACTTCTGGGGAGGTAGTGGATGCTACTGTATATCGATAGTTAGTGGGTTCACTAATGTATCTACTGAACACAAGACCGAACATTTTCTATGCGGTTAACCATCTGATTCAAGTGATGGTTAATCCTACCAAGCTCTTTTGGAAGGTGGGTAAGCATGTCCTTAGATACCCAGGGGGACCATCTAAGTATGGCTTATGGTACATACAGAAGAATGAAGTGAAGTTAAATGGCTTCATGGATGCAGATTGGGCGAGAAGCCCAACGGACAGAAAGAGCACATCAAGGGGGATATTTAGTATCGTATCTACAGTTGTTTCTTGGTACAGCAGGAAACAGAGATCTGTGGCACTTAGTTCAGTGGAAGAAGAATACATGGTAGTGAGTCAAGATGCATGTGAGGCTATCTGGATGAGAAAGATCTTGGTTGGTTTGTTTGGTTCTCATTTAGATCCGACAGTGATTCATTGTGATAATCATAGTTTCATTAAACTCTCGATTAATCTTGTTTTTCATGATAGATATAAGCATATAGATATCCAGTATCATCATCTCAGAGATTGTGTGCAACGGAAGATCATGTTGCTTCAGTACATTCCTACGGAAGATTAGGATGCAAACATTCTGATGAAGGCGCTCACCAAGAGAAAATTCAAATACCATAGAGACAACATTGAGGTGAAGGATAATCCCTTTCCTGTTGAGAGGGAGTGTTGAAAAGTCAATAAGAAATGTGTGTCTAATTTATTTTTCCCTTAAATAAATTGGACAATAAATATAAATCTATTATCTCATAATTACATGAAATAATTAACCGAAATGGAAAATTAGTTAACTATGGGAAATTTGAGTTCAAAGGTTGACTGGTGGGACATGGAACTCGAATTAGTTGTAACTAAGTGACTTGAAGTTGTAACAGAGTTATAAGTGTAGTTATGTGAGTTGTGAAGTATTTTAATTCAGTTAAGTGAGTTAAGCTCAGTTGTACTAGTTGTAACTGAACTTACACTAGTGAGAATTCAGTGAATTAATTATTAATTAATTCGCAATTAGTGATCTCACATGCAACTGAAGCTTTACCACTATTAACTACATGCATGTCAGATCCAATGGAGACCTGTTGGCAGCCAATTCACATTTTTCATTGTCTCATAAGCTGCCTACACCAATGTTTCACAAACATTGATTTTTCGTTGCAATTTTCAAATGAACGATGATTTTATTCTTTGCGCCTTTCCGCACGCCTATATTCGCTAAGTCTTCACGAGTGTGAGCATGAAGATTTCTCCTTTCGAGATCACAATCTCAATCATTATCTGAATTGCCAATATCTTTTGTGTCATTATGCATATTGCGCCTATCTTTTTATTGGTCTTTACATGATCAACAATATCCCTCGATCGGTTTTCATACTGCGATGGATTATATAAATCGGTTTTATGAAAGACATTTAGCCTTTGGATTCACATTCTATGACTTGCCTGAACATTGATTTGCATGGGGGTCCTGATTATTATTTGTAATCCTTATTGTTGATCCTTATCATAGCTCTTGGCATATCAATTGTATGTAATATCAATTTGACACCTTGGGTAAATGTTTGATTGGCGATTACATGATTTTGGGGTTTTTGAACTTCATGATATAACACTCGCACACATTGGTATACTCATTTGACATTCTTATATCGATTGTGTGATTGGATTTCGTTGAATTTGCAATGTATTAATTTTGATTGGCTTCTTACTCAAACTTTGGTTCATAAGATACATGGATATTCATGCATATCTTTTAATGCCTATGGCTACTAGTGTAACTATTGTTATGCTGGTTACATATATCAATACATTGGGTAAGCTATGGATATCGGTGGTTACATTGATGCATAGTTGAGTTTGATTTGACTGTTGGTAGATTAAAAACTTTGATATAACATTCATTGCGCATGCACTTACTATTGTTCATTGGTCAAACCAATTGATGTAATTGATGAGCTATATTACAGGGGATGTTACAGCTGTAAATGCATGCCTCCTCACCAAGAATTAAGCCATTCTTCACCTGCCACGTTTATGCACGCTAATTTGATGGTTGCTTTAGATTCACAAATCGCGCAGAGGGTTTCCCATCTCTACTTTTATCGCTGTTTGGAGGATTGAGCGAGTTTACAGACTGGATTTGAAAAAACTTTATGTAAAATTTCGGCCTGGATATAAACCCAAAACAATCTGCAACCGGGCTAATAGGTCATGGTCTCCCTGGACGATCTGGAAGGCATAGAGAGGATAATGAAATATCTCCAGCAAAGCAAATGTCACGAGGGAGAACAAATAATGCAATCTCTCCACCTTTACTGGCAACTGGAGCTTCAAAACCCGTGGCTAATATCACAAGTGTGGGAACTCCAGTATCGAAGGGCGTTTCAAGTCATGTGATCAAATATGTCAGTGCAGGTGGGCCTTCTTATTCAGAGACAGTGGGTCCTATATCTGATGGTATAATAGAAGCTACACGACCAATGGAAGAATTTGCAGTTAAAATTGTTAAGTGAGGTTGTAGATGTGAAACTGGGTAATATGTTTGAGGTTTCAGAAACATCAATATCTCTCCCATACATTCAGCCTAATGTTGAACCAGATCCATGTTTTTCTTTCACTATACAAGCTGTTGTGCATCTTGAAGAAAATAAATACAAAAGATTGGTTAAGGTCGGAATTCTTTGACATATTTTGATGACCTCGAGATCGGAATTAGGCAGTGGAGATTTCATATCCCTGCCAAGCCTACAAATCGTCTACAGGCAAAAAGGGTTGAATTATATGCTCTTCACTGCATGCCCATAGACAGCTATAAGAGATGTTAGGATTCAGTTAGAATGGCTAGAATACGTGAAGGTCTCCAGTCGAAAGAAAATTAGCATTCATGTGGCAGATCTCGAAGAATTACAGAAGCCTCAGCGATTTAATGTATCTGTTCGTTATATAACAGTGAAATCAAACGCATCTCCCGTGCAAAAGATTATTTCCAGGTGCTGGATGTGGATCGGGTAGCATCGAAACATGAACTTGAGAAAGCCCACCGGAGGTGTTTGATCCGAATCCAGTTTAGTCATCATGGGGCTGGATCTGATGCCATTAGGGTCGTTGAAGAAGCGTATGTTACTCTACAAGATCCTACAAGGCGAGATCGATACCTCCTGAAAGAAAAGATTAGATGGCCTGGACAGTCTTATCCAAGTAACAGAGAGGAAGATTACTCTGTTTCCAGAAAAATAAAAAAATGACTTAATGCCTGATTGATATCTGTATCGATTTTCAAACAGCCAAACTCCAGGGAGGTATCAAGTCGGGCTTAGGGGAAAACAAAGCATGGTACAGATTTGGAAACCCTTGGAAATCGAAACTCTTCTATCATATGCACAAACCAGACCTTCACCAGTACACCGAATGAAGCACTAAACACAGATGACAGCATTGATGAGATGAGAACTGAGGATGAAGAATTCGGGTTCGATGCACCCTTTGAGTTTGATGATTGTGACATTGCCCAGAGAGGATGACATCTCAGTTTTTGATTGTAAGGTAGGTGTGGAATTGTTCAGACAAACATCAGAATATGAAGACAAAGGGGCGCAACTTTGTACTCGTTCTACACCAAAACAACCGAAC